>LYUA01000892.1:289813-300690 GCA_002093875.1 Calopteryx splendens | reverse complement strand
ATATATATATATATATATATATATATATATACACACACACATATATATAGTTAGTTTAAAATTTGGCTTTTCAATATGCTCCATAAATTCTCCACTCGATTAGTAAATACTAGAGGATGATTGATTTTCCAAATCTTCAATAATGTGATCACCATCATAATCTCTTGCACATTCACCATCCTTTTGTAAAACCACTTGGTGACCAGAGAAATTCATGGCAAGCATATGCTTATATATATAATGAATATATATATATATATGCTTATCCATCTACTTTGCATATGTTCTGGTTTGCAGATGCACCATATCTATATAATATTGATCCAATGGTGATTCAATCTTTCATAATTGACCAAAGAGTGTCCTGGCACCGGTTGACTATTACTACAAACATTTTATTAGTTTCCAAGCATATTCCCCCCAAAACATGCATTCCATTAAGCTCGCTGCTCTATGATCTACACAAATCATTTTTCCGTTTGTACAGATGAGGTTTAGCTACCTAATTGCACATGAAGATAAGGAATACTAATTACATGATTAGTATTTTCCTCTCTTATAACAAACTTCTCAACAGAAATGGTACCAATCTATAATTGTGCCTTTAACCAGTTGGGAATACCTTTCAGCTTGGTAAACTGCCTATTGTGCTATGTTTGTATATTCCCTGAAGAACTTGAAAAATTACTTATGGCGCATAGCAGCCCAACGACCTTGCTTTAATTCACGAAAACATCCCTAAGATTGCACCATGCAAAATGGTGCATATTTCCATATGCATGGATGGGATTAAATGCCGTAGGATGAGTCTAGACAGAATCTAAAATGA
The DNA here is from genome assembly GCA_002093875.1 of Calopteryx splendens. NCBI lineage: Eukaryota > Metazoa > Arthropoda > Insecta > Odonata > Calopterygidae > Calopteryx > Calopteryx splendens. Next base: position 299,861 of record LYUA01000892.1, on the reverse strand, counting down.
AATCATGGAGATATTATTGCAATTGGCAAAGCATACCATAACATTGCATTTTTTATAACATTTATCAAATGATAACAGAATAAAAGTTGATAGCTGCAGGTTTAAAACCCCCAAAAGCCTAATCCTCCGTGATATATGTATGTACATACACAATTTTGCGGTTAAACCAGCGCCTTAAGGGTTCGCATTTTCGATGCTCCTTACGTAATACATCCGCATCCGATTGGAGGTTATCATTTTAGCTCCGACTTAAATTTTTCACTTATCGTTAAAATATTTAGTAAGTTTAATTAAATTTTCACTCTTTTTTAAATTAAAATAATCGAAATTAATATTCATTTTGTGGGAAAAAAATGTTTCAACGCTTAATTAAAAATATCGGTATTTTTTTGTTAATGAAATCCTCTTTAGGCGCCATTGAAGTTGTGCTGTCGTTTGCGTTAATACGTTTGGTTTTGTACATAGTTCTAGGTGTGTTATGTTTTTTGCCTTTAATTGACTGGAAATCTATTGCAAGTGACATTGGTCTCATTTTCTGAGAAGAAGTACTCCGGATCTCTATTGTGTGTTACATTTAAGGTAAGATTAATGACGTTCCTCTTGATGTTTTCAAGTAATTGATTAAATAAATTAAACTTATGGGAGAAAATATCGCATGCCAGATATTGCACATTTTCTCGATGTTAGCAGTGGAATTTTAGTTTTTTCCGTGGTAAAATTATCACTTTTTGAACCAATATGTTCCTAATTGTGAATTCTAAGGAAAAATCTAATGAGAATGGATTGCTTGTTTTGCTTAACATCTTTAAGCTATTGATTGGTTTAACGTTTTGAAATTTTTAGCTTCAAAGAAATTCTTTTAGAAGTTGAAAAGAGGGCCTTTGAACATCTGGTTTTAACATGATTTAGCTCTCAGTTCCTCGCTTTTTAATGAAAGTTGAAACTAGATATTTTGATGGGATTGCATATTTTTTTTATTTCAGAGTTCTTCTTATGATGATTGTTTTAAACAGTTTTAAGTTAGCAGTGAAAGTTTGTCCTATTTTATTAGTTTTTCAGGATTCTTGTCTTATAAGCAAGGAAAAAAGTTTAGCCTTCTGCTTACCTATTATTTTGAAATTTTTTCACTTTTAATCAGTCCATATTATAATTTTGGAATGGATATTTTATGCTGATGTCAATAGTTTCATTACTGGAGCCAGTTGTAGGATGAGTACTTGATTTTCTTTGAAAATCATAATTGGAATTGTTTGGGAAAACATATTTGGCTGTTTTATTTCTCAAATCGTGTTCCAATAAAAATGTATTTGTGTTACTTTCGATCGTATTATTTGCGTTTCATTGCCATTTTAATGTTTTTAATTATCAATTATATTCTTATCTTTATTTTCAGTGCAACCCATTTTAATGTCATTCTGACATGCATAATGGCTTACTTGAAGCCAAGCACTTCTCGGGTATGTTGTTTCTAATGATTTACTTTTTGGAAGCTATGATAGTGATTGTTTTTAGTCATTAATTGTGAAATTACTTTCAAAATTTAAGGGTGAAGAATCAGGAGACAATGGTCCTTATGATGTTCCATCAACAGATTCACTTACCGAAACTTACCATAAAGTGCTCAGTGACAGAAGGAAAAGAGATGTAGCCAGAGTTAAGTAAGTTATTGTTGCAATTTTTAATTAATTTAAGTTGTGAAAACTTTCTAACCATTTGCAACCATTGTTATTTAAACTTAATACAGGTATTTTAATACTTACTGGTATGTTTTGTGCTTTTTGTTTTGCAGGATACTAACAGATGTCCCTTTGAATTAATACAGGTTCTGTCAGTTATGTTAATGTTACGGTGACTTTGAGTTGTTGGTATTCCATAACACTTGGGAGAATCTATATGTTATTATCATGTGGTAAACAAGGTAATTTTAATAATTAGACGCGTTAACATTTACTATGAATATATATATAACTCTTAAAAAAGCATCAAATAAACATAGCCCTGGAGGTAATTCATTACAGTGACCAGTATCGGTCAAAAATTTAAATAAGTTAGTTTCGCATCTGCTTTTCATATACTTATTTTTTTCTAGTGAAATTTATCCACAGATGGAGATTTTACTTCCTTTCTGAGATTTTCTGTTTAATCCTTAAGTATTAAATCTTTTTTTTACTGATAGACTGATTAATTTCTTGCTATCTGGTTGGTACTGCATTTTTCCGGCAGCATAAGCCTAGTATGGTATTAGCTTCGATTTGAATCCTGTTTATTTTTAATAATTTAAAGCTCTATGAAATGTGTTGTGGCAAAGTAGCAAATTATCTATGGGTATGGGTAGTGTATAATTAACTTTCTATTTGAAATTAATGTAGCTGGACATAACATTCAATTTTAATTTAATCAATAAGCTGGTGCTGTACATCTTACCTTGTGATTTATGAAGGAAATTTGACTTGTTTCTGATATTTATATTTTTTTGGGAATGTTGAGGAATAAACTCCCTCAGAACTAGGTATTTTTAATTATAAGACACCTGGAAAATGTTATAGTGTGCATATGATGTATGCAGTGGAGGCAGCATCTTAATTTGATGTTAGGAGAAACAACGCTGACTAATAATCCCAACTTGGCAGTAAAATCCATATTTCTCAAATAATTTCCCCAATAAATGTTTGCCATCCCAAAACTCCTTTTCTCCGGTGTATTTCGGTGCTTCATGTCTTGGGGAATGCAACCCTCCAAAAATAGTGGTATCCTATGTCATGTACAGGTATCCAGTTTTTGTTAGTGTCATCTCAGTTTTTATTATATTATAAGCCTGTGAACATGCTATATCATTTAGAATAAGGTGACATTCAATTCCTTATCTATATGTCTTACTTAGGTAGTTAATTCTTATTTTACTCTGATAAAGGTGTACTTGGGTTTAGAATATATGATAATTAATTATGGCTTTAAACACTTCTTGACTTTTGGATAAAGTCACAATTTCCATGTGTACTCAATATTTTTCTCTTTTTGTGAAAAAACTTGTAGCAGTGTGTGGAAAATGCACATCAGTTTGAGGGTTGTGCACATTTGTTTCAAGGTCATTAGTCAAGGTAGTAGGTGGGCCAACACCTGGAGGGAGGTTCCTAAAGATGCCAGAAGTTGAGTGTTGGATATGCAGTTGGTTTGGAAGATTACTTTTTTTGATTCCTTGCTAATAGTGATGCTACACAATTTCTGCTCTAATACTCAAACAATCTCCTGTTTCATAAAAGTACAAAATAGATGATTTGACAGGACAAAGGAAGGTAATTATACATTTTAACCTCTCCTTGCCCATGGTTGATAATGATTTATGCCACAATTTATTCCTCAAAAACAGAAATTATCAACTATGTATGGAAATTGTGACTATTTTCAAAGGTCAAGAAGCATTTGAAGAGGGTTTATATATTACCACTTCATTGCTATGTTCCTCATTTTCAGGGAAATTGTTTCTAATTTTAAAGCCATATGTTACTTAATATACATTTGTCTATTTAAACAGTACATATGCTTATTAGACTGATATAGTTTAATTATATGCCATGTGTTTTTGTTCAATGTTCATCTGTTTTCATTGAGTGAATATTTATACTATTTTATTAAACAAAAAACTTTTTCAACACATGAAGTGGAGACACATTTGTACTTAAACTTATGGTTCTCGTGTATTAGAAATAATTTCAGGATTGTCTTTGTGGAACTCTTCCATCGTGAAAGGTTAAGTAAGGACACTGCAATTCTACTAAAAAAATATTTTTTGTTAACATGACCAGGTTTTACCATACTCTCAACTGATCATTTTCCATAATAGTGTTGATTTCCTTATGATTATATTTAATGGAATGGGCAGCTTTTCTTTGTTTATTGTTTACATTGGTTATTGAGTCATCTTGTGGAGGTTCCCAAATGCTTGATACATACTTTATTCCACTGAATATAGCCTTTCCCCATGTGAAGCCCCCTCCCCTGAATTTCTCATTTTGAATGTTGTTGAAGGTAGTATAATAAACTATACATCAAGACAATGTTAAAAGTTGTAACTTTTATTCATTCTTTAGCTAATTTTTAAGGTATTAAAAGTATCACATTAAGTTTAGTTGGTGCAGACTTCAATCATAATTTAGTGTTTCGGCCATAGTCCAATGACAACTTGTCCTACCACAGCTATGGGGTATCTGGACACCGGCAATTACTAATGTAGCTATAGGATGTTTGAGTGTTGTTTTATGAAATTTGTGTAAGGAAATGGCAGTTGACTTAAAGGGCTATGTTACAAATGTGAAATTAGCCTTGATTTTCATGTGACGGAATTGTGCTAGTGAAAATGTGTGTTTTTGTCATTGTGGGAGAATTTTTTCATATTTAATCCTGTTATTTTGATATTGTATAGTATCTAGATTATTTCCTAATTTTCAGAATTAAGCTCGAGTTTCTTTTCCTTTCATAAAATTCTTAGTCTGTATCAATCATGGGTATATTTCTCACTTTACAAGTGGATGAAAGCATTTCCGACACACTGCAGATGCTTTATTGGAATTTCTCCATGCAGGTTCAATCTCCCAGTTCTTATGCTTTCCTAACTGTTTTAGAGGCATTTCATAAGGGAAGAATTTTTAACCTAGTAGACACCAAAATAGCATTTGCCTTGAAATTACTTGCCCCAGTATATATTTCCTCTGCAATTAATTGTATTGTTATTAGCTGAAATTTTCTCTGACCAATGTAAGGATTCCCCGGTCAAGTAGGCAAGTTTTTTACCCACCAGACCTGTCTACCTCATTTTCTGAGCCTCAAACCTGCTTATACATTTTCATTTAATTAGAATTTGGCCATAAGTTTTCCTGTTTTAGATTAGTTATTTTAAGTGTAATTTCTGAAAAAAAAATTATTTTCATAAGTATAGCAATGATGCCATCATTGTGGTAGAACTTTGGAGACTATGAATAGCAAATACTGGATATGCCATCCTAGCTTTTTTACTGTAAAGGGAGGGAATCACTGGATTGGAATTTTTCATATATTCTTTATTCATATTTCATTTATTTTACTCCATACACTGGAGTATTCAAAAGATTTTCCTGTTATGAACATCACTGGCTCATTAGATTGACTATTTGAGGCATTTATTCTCTTTGTTTTACACTCTTGGTGTTGATCCCTTGGCAATCTCAAAAGATTTTGTTAGATTCTAAACACAGAAACTATCCCATACTAGCAAATACGTGTTTTTAAGTAAGATAATTAAGACTTGTTTTCCCAAGTACCATTTTCATACTAATATTTAGTTGTACCATAATTCTAATGACCCTCCACCATAACTCCTTTTTTTAACCAATGCTTGTATAAAATAGTCTGCAGGAAAATTAGATATAAAAACTCAGCACTATGCCATTGCTTGAACCATAAGTCCACATCAGTCTAATTAAACAGAGTAATCTACTCGGGTATTGGTTTGTTAAGTGAAGGTAGAACTTACCATGTACCCCTATGCCCTTATAAACCCTACTTACTGTAGGAACATGTAATTCTGATATTTCTTATTTGTGGTACACTTCATCTTTGTTTCAATTTTCTGATTCAGTGTTACTGCACAAATTATGTAAACCTTTCTGCTGCCCTGGTGGGTTTCACATTACATTAAATTGTAAATTAATTTCAATTTTGAGAAATGGAAGGATATATTTCACCTAAGCAAAATTATTTGGGGACTAGTGTATTGCTATCATAATACTAGACGTCTTAAGTTACTCATAATACTTCACACTTTCGCACTTTATAGAGCTTCTCATGCAGCTATCAACAAGCGGCGACTACATGGTGCTCAGGGAACTGATGTAGAATGGGAAGACAAACAGTTGCCTATTTCTTCCGGCCAACACTGCACCGAATCTTTTAATAACAGTTATACTCAATTAAAGAAACCTCTGACAGAACTAATAGAAAACCCCGCTGGTTACAGAAAGCCAGGAAATGCTTTGAGTGCCAGTTGTGAAAAATATACATGCCTACAGAATGGGAAATTCAGGAATGTGTATGAGTTAGCTCTTTTTGAAGATGTTCTTCCTTATACTAATCAGGACATTGATTCCTCTCGTATGAGTCAATCCATTTTGCCTAAAGTAGCAATGAAAAGAGTTAATTCTGATGATGCTCTAAATGAATTTCTAGGCAGAGGTTTAAATAAACATATATTTAGTGTGAACAAAAATTATAAGGGGATCAAATTCAGAAAATCAAGGGAAAATTTGGAAATCCGTAGAAGGCATTCTAGTGTCGGTAGTTACTTGTCTAATGATGAATTCAGTTGCTATTCCCGGAGAACTCTATGGAGAAAATTTTCTAATTGTCAAGTAAGCCTAAATAGTGCTAATGGAGATTTAATTCATAATGTTGACTTACTGAATGACTTCATAGGTTATGATGATGAGAAGGATCTTATTCAGGAAAAACGCATCTGTAGGAGTTGTATCGGAGACTTGTCTTTTATGAAAGATGACCTACAAAGTGACGACTCCAAATTTTTTGATGACCATTCCATGCCTAGTAAGTATTTATTCGTAAATGAAAGTAAAATTTTTGTCCAGAGTGACTTCGCCACTCATATGCCTGCTAATGACCATGGCTATTTTAGTAAAGTAAATAATTTTGGAGAAGATTTTTGTGGCACTGGCGTTAGAACTTTGGAATTGTGTAGGCCAAGGTATCCAGTTAATGAAATCAGTGACGAGGCCTCAGTAGGGAACTGGTCTAATTTTTCAGAATTAAGTAGTTTTTCAATGTTAGGTCAACGCATGAACTGTGAGGTTCCGTTAAATATAATGGCAAATATTTACTCACCTTCTTGGGCTGAAGGGGAGGTTTTGCAAAGTGTGAATATTACTAAATCTCTGGGAGATTTAAAAATGTCTCCCATTTACCAAAGTCACAGTGGTGCTATTTTGACAAGAAAATCATGTGATGATTGGCCAGTTCGTGATTGGCCACATCGAAGATGCCTGCCAAAAATTCCTCAGCTCTGGAAAGAAGAAACAAGTGTTACCACTCAAGAAGAATGTAATAAGGAAGCAGCAGATGGTGAAGTTTTATCTCCTTCATCAGAAGCCACAGCAGCAGCCAATGGGAGGTGAGCCTGGTCTCATTGTGTCACCCCTGTTCCATTCATTTTATCCCAGGTTTTGGTGGTTAATGCTGACTGGAGGTTGGTTTTAGTAAACCTTAGGTGATAGCTCTGCTGTAGAAGGCTATGCATATTAGTAGTCCTCCAGCATAGTGATTTTTCTTAAGAAAATGGTTTATAGCATTATACCTGTGCCTTAGAATTGGAGACTTGGAGGTATATTAAGCTTGATTGTTGCTTGTATGAAGTGAAGAATATATTGGCTCTAAGCAAAGGGCAAATCTTGAATGCTGTGTTGTAGAAGAAAATTATGATAGAAATTTAAAAAAATGAAAAATTGTAGATTTTTTTATATTTCGTGAGCCTGAATAGGATGAGTGGCAATGAGGAATGTGGTAGGCTATGAGGAATGTGGTGACTATGCCTAATAAGTTCTTCATGAATGAATTAATATGAAGGAAGAAGGATGAATGCACAGTAAATGATGCACACTCTTAATTATTGGCTGTTACTACTTTCAGAACATAGGGGTGGTGGTGATATGTGTTTTTACTGCCATGCTGTACTGTTTTCTGTATTAAATGTGTCAGTATCCATATTTATCGCATCCAAATAAGTTGCTTTAATGTGATTGTCAGTGCAAGACCACAATAAATAGACAAAGTGAATGTTATTACAAATTTTTATACCCCTAAAACTTTGCATTTTGTGTTTTATTTGGTGCAACAATTGAAGCATTTATGATTGACATTGTTCAACCTATTTTCACCTCAAAGTTAGATATTTTTTTCGTAGAGACTGCAATAGTAAAGATTGTATCATATTAAGGATTTATAACTGTCTCTCTAGTGCTCGAATATGACCGTAGTTCCTCTAACCAAACAAAATCTTTAGGTTCTGGAACTTTCAAGCATGTTGGTAATGATTTTTTTATTCTGATATTTCTTCACAATATAATGTAGGTGATTCTGCCAATGCATGTTAGTGTGAATGTGTTTACTGTTGTGAGGACTTTTAATATATATAACAAATATTTACTGTAGCTAAGTAGAAAATTTACAGTTTGAATCTCAATTTGGACTTAGTGGGTTAACTTTGGAGTTAAGGTTTATATTAATTGAGACTTATTTGAAAGCACTGTGTGATAAATTTACTTGAAGAGTAAAATGTGATTACTGTAAAACATCTTAATTTTTGATAATCAACAATTTATTTAGTGAACAGAATTGGTATCAACTTTTTGTTGGAAACCAAAATGTTATTTTCTTACAATATTAAGAATCTTGATTCTCACTCTTGTAAGAAATTATCTACCATTTCCTGCTGGTGGAAAAACATCAATTTTATGAATGCCCATGAATTTTCCTCTATTTAGGCATTATGAAATGCTTCAAAAGAATAGATTGTCATCCTAGATCACAGACTTGAGTATTTTACGATCAGACATGTTTATGTTTTTGCAGTGATATTGTAAATGCTTATTAGTAATGTTTTTTGTTTAGCTTAGGCTTATTCCTTGTAGTTGAAATTTTTTCACCCGAACAGGCCGAGGAAATTATATTAAAGTCTAAATGTATCAATGAGTTGGCAACTGCATACTTTGCTATTTTCATGAGTTCACTGTTCATTGTTTGTGATGATCTACCATGCATGCAATCCAATGTACAGATTATTAATGTCATACATCTTTTCATCAGGATCAGCTTCTAATACTTCAATGGAAATTAAATCATTTGTTTTCTTTTACTTTTACACTATTGAGTAAAGATATGCTAAAATTTTACATTGATTGCCTTGGGACAAATTGTAACATAATCAAAGTCGTTAGCAAGTTGGAAATTTATTATTTTTATGCACATGGACCATTAGATGCCTTTCATTGTAGAATTATGATTTAATAATAAAAATGGCCTATGAATTCCACGTCATATATAAGCTTAAAAGTTGTAGGAGCTGGGTAATCATATTTGCATGCAGTAGGAACTTCACTGTAACACATACAAAACTATCGGTAGTTTTTCTGGAATATAATGAACTTATAAAACAATGGGTTAGCGAAAGAAGACTACCATGCCATAACTGTACATGTATCACTTCTCACTTTTAGCATTTGAGCTGGAAACCAAGGGAATCTTAAAATTAAACTCAAGGGGATCCTTAAATCTATTACATTGGGAGTGTCTTTCGTGAAACAATTTAAAATTATTATTATGGTTTTAGGACTCCCTAAAATAAGGATGTGACCAACTAATTCATAACTCTTCAGAGTAAAAAAGAATCACTTAATTAGTTTACCTATATATTTATTTATTTCTCAAGTATTCAAAAACAGCCACCATTGGTCTTTTACATTGAATATATAACAAATGAATGTACTAATCAACAAAATAACAATGAAATCAAGAAAAAGATAGCAGTAGTGACACCCCTTTAAATCATAAACTAAAGTCAATTAGACAGTATGAGGAGGCAAGAAGTTTTTTCATGTGACTTGTAAAGGTGCGATAGGAAAGAGCGAGGTCAAGTAAGGGGTGGATGGAAGAAAGTGAGTTGGATAGTTTCGGAAGTCAGTAGAAAGGAGATAGCTGGGAGAGTGAAAGACCGAATTTAGGTAGTTGTAGGAGATCACTGTTGTGGGTTTTGCGGCCAGGAATATGAAGGGAGAAAAAAAGAAGAATATCGATAGATCATAAATTTCCGTTGATAGCAGAATGGAGGAAAATTAAGTCTTGAATTGTTCGACGGGTAGACAAAGGAGAAATTCCAAGTGAGGGCAATATTTTTGTGAGTTGAATTACACAAGTAGGGAACACGGTGGCGGCCAATAGAGGTGAAAAATATGAGGGCACTCCAAAAGTTTTAGGTTACTGGGACAGGCAGTTGACCAAATTAATAAGCAGT
>LYUA01000892.1:244144-263642 GCA_002093875.1 Calopteryx splendens | reverse complement strand
ATTGCTTATAAGGTCTGCATTTCTCTTTAAAAGAGCCTGGCAATTTTAGCAATCCTACTTCTGGCTTAACCATTTGAAGCTATAGACTTCCATATCATTGTTGTAATTAGTACTGTTATAGGGATTAACAAATAAATGGTACAATGTTATTCACCATATTACAAAAACATCAAGTACAAATTGAAGGGGTTCAAATCCCAGTAGACATATTTTATTTCTGTTTGTTACAAAGAAATAATCAGAATAAATTCAATATTATTCACACATGTACAGAGGACATAGTTTAAGGTATTCATTCATAAAATGCATATAAACTAAGCTTACAATATGAGGTGCTCATTTCAACTCGGGCAGTTGTTGCAGCTGTTTATGAAAATTTCAGCAATGTTAAAGTAAGCTTTACTTTGCAGTAAGTGTTTTAAACTTGTCTTGTCTGAAGTGATGTGATTGATTTAATTTCGGTAGGTAATTTTTTAATTATTATTTAGGCTGTGTGATGTGGGCCTTTCTATGTTAGACACAAGGAACACTGACTGAAATGAATATTTTCTGTTTTGCGAGTATGGGAGGGATTTATTGTATGGCGGGGAAAAGTTGCGGGTTTAATTTAAATATGGCACTGTCTAGAAAATAGAGTGAAGGGAGTGGAAGAATCGTATGCTTTTGGCTTACAGTTCTAATAGGGGAATGGTGGGTGGCTTCATACCATACGGGCCTTACTTCATACCATAAGGGCCTGTTTTTGCAGTGAAATTGCATTTTTTGTTCAGCTCTTATGCCCTCAAAACATTATTCCATCTGAAAGATAGGTAGAAATGTGCAAAGGAAGAGGGGTTGTTAGTAAATACTTATATGTAAGACACAAAGAACTTATGTTATTATCATTATCCCCAAATATTTTCACACCAAGCATCATGTTCCCATTTGAAGCTCTAACTCGTCTCTCTCCCACACTACCCATAATCCATTGGCCTGGATCTCTCTTTTCCCCCATACAGCCAGGCACATTAGCTCTTTAGCATCCAGGATTAAATAACCTCCTCTCCCTGTGTCCTTTTCTGCCCAAAACCCCTAACTCCCTCTCTTCATCCCCTCTGTGCTTCACCCTGTGCTCTCTGGATACTGTTTAATACAACCCCTTAATTTGGGAATGGTTACCTTTTTCTTTCCATCACATGTGGGACTACCTTCAGGCCTCAAAATGTGAACTCCTGAGGATTTAATTTTGTTCTTTAAATTTATTCTTTTCACCATCTGTACTACTTGTAGTAAAGATAGTGAAAGATCTGTGCTTGTGTGTCTGTGGTGGGTATTATCATGGATTTCACTTGTTTACTCAGTTGATGTAAATAAAACCATGTTTTCTGGGAAGGAAGCAAATTAATTTTGAGTCACATGACAATTTAATGAGTGTGGTATAATTTGAATAGTGTAAGATGTGCTGAAAAGAAGTGAATATTCTACAGTTTATATATATTTTTCATTTGTTCAGTACTGTGATTCAATACTGAGAATCCTGATGCCCGATGATGTGCGTCATTTGCTGATTTCAGAGGATGAGTTGTCCCAAGCTGAGAGGTAATAATTATTATTTTTGTTTCTTTTAGACAATAGAGAGCTAGGGAATGAAAATTTGGTATTTTGAAAAGTCTATAAGTGTGAATTAAAATTATGGAATCAGTTTTAAAATACTTTTTGTTTCAAAAATGCACTTTACAGAGAAACCTGCCTAAATGGCCACCTCCACTATATAGTGCCATCCTTAAGCAACCACTTTTTTCTGAAACAGCACATATTTCCCATAATATTAATGTAAATCTTGTCTGCTTTCAGCATCCATGTCCTTTAGAAGCCAAGAGATAATTGTTTTTTTTGGCCAGAAACCAGCTTTGTTTTAAGGGATTTTTTTGCAAACAGAGCAATGATTTATCACAGGTTCCTGCCTAAACCAGCTAAAGGGTGCCTAGGAATTTGCTAGGAAAATTTTCCTCATTTATATTCAATGTGGCTGGCCAAAAAATCGCATCCTTTGTACTGTGGAGCGGTAGAGAGCTTGGAACCCCAGAATGTTGCTGCTAAACCATATAATCCTCTGAAGTACCCACCTACTTGAAAAGTGGTTCTATGGAGAGCTTCATGGCTTTCCACAGGCCAGTCTTAACTGACTCTTTAAGCTTCAAGTGAAACCTTCTAGGTTGCACAGTATGTATGTGCTAGGGGCTTCCCCATGGGCAATTTCAATTGCTCTTCTGATTGTCGAGTTATAGGCACTCTATATTAAATAATAGATTAAGGCATTTTGAAATATATTTAAATTTATTTTTAAACAATAGTAATGATCCCATTGCATATTAAGCCTAAATAATAAGTGAAAAAATAGCATTGTTTTAAATTCCAACAAATCTCTTTGATAGAAAAAATTTGAAATCTCATATCTATATCGGTATTCAATCAATTGTGATATGTGGTCTTGGTTGAACAATAATAAGAGACTCTGGCCACACACAGATATGTAGTTGGAAAAAGGAGGAGTGTTTTAATAGGCTTCTCAGATAATTGTTGATATTCTTCCTATGATACTACACCAAAATATGGAAGTGGTAATTTAACTTAAAAGTTAGTTGCAGCAAGTTAATTGAAACCATATCAATGAACTGTTCATACTCTTTTAATTTTAAATCCATTGGTCTAATGTACACTTTGAATGGATCTTTACCCATGCACGATATTTTACCATAACACATTGGTCATTTGGAAAATATTTGTTCACTTAGTTTTGCAAATCATCCAGATGTTGACACATTTCTTTATACATTATCAAAAAATCACATTCATTAATATCACCTCTGATCTCATAAATAAATTCTTTGTATTGTTTTTCTTCTTGCACTAATGAAAATACCTGATTAAAATTATTCAAGGAATGATAAAAAGAAATCTTGCAATTTTTTTTTAATTCCACATGTAACTGGTCCTTCAGAAACAGGAGGATAGGTGTTTACCTATTTTTTCTTTGCCATAATTCAGACATGTCCTAAAGTAATAAAATTGACATAAGATAAAAATTTTTTAGGAAATATTTAATGGAGGCTAAAGAAATTAAGTTAATCAATCTTGCGAGTGAACGCATTTCTCCACTATCTTTAGATTTGACCCTGTACTGTGTGGATGAAAGGTTAGCCACCCCTGGCTTAAACCTATTAGTATTTGGAAAAACAAATCAACAAGTATGCATAGCCCATTCATTACTCGCCTGTGCAATGATGACATCATGCATCATATAGCCTCTCAAAAACTCCACTGGACAATCATGAGAGAATAAAGGTGAAAAAAGCAAATAAAGTTATAGTGTTATTATGAAAATAATGTTGGCCTCGTGCCCCTGGGAAAGGGTTTTGAAGACTCCCCCAGGTGTCCGCAGATCACACATTAAGAAAAACTTGTCTAGATGAATGATTTTTACACTGAAATGCTGGCATTTGTGGGAAAACATTTTTTACATTGCTGACAAAATGTCTGTATTTATCATTACCTTTAGTTTGGTTTTGAAAAAAGCCGGGTCAAGTTGTTATCAGTTGTTATGTTGTACCATTTTATAATACCAGCTATTTGCTCCAAGTGAACATCTTGGCAAAGTTTTAGCTTATTAATCATTAATTGAAAATCCTTAAATCCTTGTTGTATAATATCCTGTTCAGCAAACCTGAAATATTTGATGCCCTTTTCACTTTCCTATTAGACCTACCCTCAGGTTGATTATTGTGGATTTTATATGCAGTAATGAGTACAAGGTGTGAGAGGCTGTTTTTTCTATTTTGAAAGCAGCAATGTACTATATTATGGGAAGAATATCAAATCGTGGTAATGCCATTGTTTAAATCTACTTCATACTTCTTCTGATTTTCTAAAATAGTCCTGAGCAGGCTTTTCCATCTGCTCTCTCTAATATTCGCACATCCACATTACAGTATCATCATCATCACTAGCATCAATCAATCTGAAAAGGATTGGAAAGATATATTGCCTTTATACTTCTTGTCTTTAGTTTCATTGTGGTTAAGGGTTACTTGTTTGTCTTTTACTTTAATTTTAAGAATAACTTCTCTTTTTGCTTTCACCAATGGAATGAAATTGTCACACTGAGCACTTGGTGTATCACCAGTTCCTGGTAGCATCATGGAAATAGTTACAACAAACAGATAAAATCAACCACGTGAACAAGGTCTGTAATGCTGTATTTGTCTTTTTTAGATGTGGCAGACATGTTTCACTGATTTCTTATGCTTTTTCCCATGCAACTTTGCAGTTAAAAAATTTACACAAACGTTCTGACACTGCAGTTAAAACTATGGTTTTTATACTGAAAGGCTATATCTTTTGTGTTGATTTTTTGTTCTTGCATTTTATACACTCCAGTATTTTACCCTTGACTGCACAGCACAATCATAAATAGATTTAATAATGAACTTATTTGTCAGATGATAATTAATAGTTAATAGTTATGTAATATTTTTTGTGATACATCCCTCTTGGTCATCTTGATGGACCAGGGTCTTAAGCTCCAGATAGATTCGGGAGATGTCTTTTATAATAGTCAATGGAAATTGAATTGCAAACTGGACAGACTGTGCTTGAAAGAGGTGGAGTAAATGGAGCCTAGGGTAAAACCCCTGAGAAAAGCACCAAATGACTGCCTTAAGTTGTCACCTGCATGGTGAGTGGTTCCATGAAGTGACAATTTCTAGGATCTAAGATCTGGGAACCCTCAGCTTCATCCAAGCTGCCTCTTCTGGGTTAAAGAAAGACCATTTTTCAACCTTATGGGTCTTAGAGCCTCCTCTGTAGTCAAGTGCGAGTTGATCTTGGAATTATTTGCTAATTTGGGTAGCATACAATTGAAATTGCAATGGAATATTCCTATAGGATTCCCAAACCATGTGTGCCTATTTCAATGCTTGAGGCTAAGAAATGCTGCATCTGGGACAATGGTAATTGTTTTTATTCCTAGTTGTTTCCATTTGCTTGCTGTATTTGCAGTCAGTCAAAGCAACTGCAGTTTCTCACCTTTCATTCTAAACATTTGTTTTGATATAGCTCACTTTGACTGATTATAGTGAAACCCTGTGATGAGTATTGCTGTGATTATGAAAAAAACTTCAAGCACTTAAGACAAAGCTGGATGCTTGCCAAAAATGTACATTGATTATTGGGGAAATATGTTTGATTCCACAACAATTGTGGCCAATTGTGTGACTGATTAGAGTACGTGTCCCTTGAAGTAGATTTCACTGCATAAATTTTGGGAAATTGGTAAAAAAAATATAATTTCTGGAAAGCTGGGAAATTTTGAAATCTAGTGGAATAACAAAACATGTTTTTGTGGCGATATAATTCTAAGAAATACAGTGGAAAGTTTGCTTCCAATATTGTAATATGCATTTATGACCAGTTAGCATATGTGCTTCCATAATATCCACTGTGTGAATGTATTGTAGTGGCACAGGCAATCTACTTCAAATTTACAGAAGGGGGTGCAGTGAAATTTCTACTTGTTTCAGTTCCTCTTACTGACATTCTCATGTTTGGAATTTTGGCTTGGAATACATACATTTCATGACAGAGACAATGGATTGGCCAGTTTCACAGAGACTATGACTGTGTGTTCACTTATATATGTTTGCACTTCTGTGGGTGGGTTTTTGTGTACTTGTATTTAACATTTATACCTGTGTGCATGTTTTATATATACCTCCATGATTCAAAGCAAGGTTTTTTCTTTGAATCATAGAGGATAAATTCAGTATATGACCATATGTGTATCATACTCTGGAACATAGGTAGTTGGATTGTTATGGCCAGATTTAAGTTTTATTTACCCATAGGAAAGCCATATTTTGGTCTTCTGTTGTTACTGGATCAAGTTGGTAGTGCTGGTGCATCTTTATGTGGTGATGAACATATGGATTAATGATCAAATGAAAATGTGTGGTGGTTTCAGGTGCTACAAAGGCATACTGTAGTCATGTGAATAAATGGCCATGTAATATAGAGAGTTAAAACATATGAGTGAGCATGAGACATGGAGGGGGAACTATTGGGGGAGGAGAGACGGAAGCTTCTCATGGTTGCTGCCAGCCAACTTGTGAGACTCGTATTAATGAAAACTCATTTTCAATTTTCTAATAATAATATGTAATTACAACACGTTTTGATGCATTGCATAAATTTAAGGTGACTACTCAGTTTTCCGTGACATTCCTGTTTATATGGAAGTTAATGGGGCCATTTATTCACTTTATAAAAACTGAACTTCGAATAAAGTCTACCAATGTTTGAAGCCTACTGCCTCTGCAGTTATGCTGTAACGAAAAATCATTAACTGGTTTTCATAGTATTTAAAGGTGCTTGTTTTTACATTATAATCAGCAGGGTTAAGAGAATAAACAAAACTTAGGTTACAGATTGGGGAATCAAGGATTTTTATGAAGGGTCTGTGAATGCTTAGTCCTCTACAACCACGGGGGGAGGAGGACTGAGCTGTAGGGTCCACTATCTAATAATCAGTCTGCTTGAGCACAGATTCAGCTGTCTCAGCTTGCAATCCGGTGCTGCTAAGGAGGATCACGGAGGGGGATTGCTATAGATGAACGAGAAATATTTGCTAAGTGATTAATTGATAATTGGTATAAAGGAAATTATTAATTTGTTAAAGTGAGTGGTCTAACTTTTCATCTCACTAAAGCTCAATTCATTTGATATTTATTACCATTCTGGTTAATATTTACCATTCAACTGAATGCATAGACAGTTCTATAGCGTGTGTTGAAACACTAGCATCCGCTTCACGTGTGCATTATTTCCTTTCTACTCCATTCCTTTTAATAGAAGTGTTGTAACTTGCAAGCATTTATTCCATTAAATGTTTTGCTTTTCAAAGATGGTGCTCTGACAAAGCATGATGTGAATTATTGCATTTCAATCTCGCTTGATGAAAATTTATTGCTAATGAAGAAGAAATAAGTATGGATCAACACTGCTAGCATATGAGCAAATGATAAGTTTAATATTGTGATATTATGGAAATGGGAAGAGGTTATTTAAAATGTTAGTTTATATTTGAATATTTGGAGGAATTTTGGTAGATGACTAGAACTTTTATTGGAGGTAATTAACGTTTAGTAGAAATTTACGTTTATAGTAGAAAAAATCCCACTCTGTCTCAAATTTAGGTTATGAGGGGAAGAAATTTTGTAAAAAGTATTTGACATGCTCATGCTACAAAAGAGAGAATTTACGATCCTTAGGTTAAATTTCCCTTTCGGAATGAACAGAAGCGTCTAATGTAAGGAGCTAGGTGAAAGTCAAGTCCGTGTTTAGTTTTCTTTAATTTACATCTGGCTCATTTTCATTTGTAATGTAAATATGTCTTTGCAAAGAAAAGGTTTGTTCAATAAAAGCTTGATATAAAACCCTCCATAAAATGATTTATAAAAAACATACTGTTTTAGTGGGTTCTACTTTGAAAGATAGGGATGCCATCAAGCAGCAATACAGAACTAGAATCTGTGTATGGAAAACAAAATTTTGGAGATCAGTTATGAGTGACTATACCTGACTTATGACATGAGCATTAAACTTTCCTCTGGTCAGAACTGTACTTTCAAAAATTGAGTGACACTTAATTAAATGCTAATGCCAAAAGAGGCTAATTGAAATAAAATGGCATGCCTCCTATCTAGAGTGGTTGAACGAAGGAATGAAGTGGTTGAATGAAGAAAAGAAATAGTGTAAATGTCATTGCCAAGTTTGTAAAACAACTTTATTAAACAACTTTTTTAAACTAATCTTCAATATTTATTAATTTCATTTATGTTGCTAATAATTTGAAACTCAATACATCCTAATGCACTTCAAAAGTTAGTCATGGTAGAACTATTGAGGTATATTTGGAGTTGTAAATATGAATCTACAGAAATGAAAGTTTTTACTTATGAATTGTAGATGATTTGGATGTTTTTGGGTTGAGAGAGAATTTAGTTCAATATTTGAAGCATTCACTTTATTTTGAACCACCCTAGTGATCACATAGGTAAACCTCAGGAAAGATTGATAATTTTCTCTTACTTTGTTACTGCCCTCACAAGCACAGAAACAAGTTTCTCAAATTTATCTTTACATGTTAGCCATGAGCTTTAAAGACACATGTACAGCTGGACTGCATTGCATTGAAAATCAAAAATGAGAAAATACTCATAATGAAAATGTCACATAAGCAGTAAGCTATATGTATTTATAACAGACTGTGTTAAAATCTTCAATATTTATATTAAATTAAATAAATATTTATATTATGTTAAAATCCACATCCTCATATGTCAGAGAGTTGTTAGGAGATATGAGTTTATAGTATGTACCTCTCGTATGTTTCTTAATTTGCACAAACTGTCCTGTTTACCATAGTTCATAAGACCATTATCATCTGATTAGTATTAGTGCCAGTCTTGCCAGTTGATACAAAATTATCTCCCACTAATATAGATAATTTTGTATAAAGTAACTTCATTTAAATTTCCATGCACACATGAATTATCACTGAATTCATGACTAAATCAATTTTTAAATGTATTTTAAATTTTTTGTTTTTCCAGAATTAGTGTTAACTATTTAAAAAGTGCTGAGTTCCAAAAAAATTATTATGATTGGCATATTTTGCATTAGGTGTTTTGTAATATCCATAAATTTCTAATCTTAATGACTAACTTTTGAAGTGCTACTCATTTCAGTAGTCTTATGAGTGATACCTAATTATTTTACATTAGAGAAGTTGGTGATAAATGATAAATTCCTGATACCTGATAAATTCTGCAATTTAAGTCTATATTTTAAAATTTACAATGGTACAAATAGATACATGAATATTATATGTTAGATTTTCATGACTCTCATGATATTTAATGTGTTAACATAGCTTGGTCCCTAGAACAACTAACTGCATATTTAACGTTTTAGTTTATGAAATATTTGTGGAGCCTTTATGTTATATTATTACTGTTAAAGTAGTATAGCTTACACAATGGGTCAAATTTGATCATATTGATGAAATTTGGCTCATTGTAACAAAGTTGATTAAAAAGTGTTTTTCCTTTGCAGGAGGTAGTGAACCAATCAAAAATGAATAATATAAATCCTTTGCTAGATATCTTCATCATGCTTAAACATTTATTTTTCAAATTACTTCTGATAAAGTAATTAAACCTTCTTTTTAAAACATTTGTTATGGTTAAGCAGTCAGGAGAAAATATGACTAGTGGTTTATAATTAATTTGAGTACACAAAATTAGATTCAATAATCTTATTGTGTAATTATGTCATTTGAACAGAGAAATCACCATTGTTACTTCTATAAGTTGTGAGTTTGGGGAATGGTTAAGGATACATTTTTCATTCTAAAACTTGCTCCATTCCACTTTGGTTTCTCAGAAGATCTTTTTAATGCAATTGGAAGTAATCATAATATGCAGTGCATTGTCTATAAGCTTACTGAGCTAATTTCATGCAAATTAGCTAGGTAATTCAAATGAAGTGGTAATAATCAAATAATTAATATTAAGCTAAGCTCTTGTCCATGATGGCTTACTGAGGCAACATTGTCACTCCTCATAGTGGTCATTAAACTTTCATTTTTGGAATGCTTTTCTAAGGATTTATTATGATTATATGTGGAAAATACTTAGTTAATTTTATCGCATTTTGTCTATCATGTTGTTCAGCTTATGGAAAATATGAATAAATTGTCATTAAAATATCTGTAAATATTTTCATCAGCAATTCATTCTTAGGTGTTTCTAGGATTTTTAAGATCTTAATTCTGTACTAAGTAGGTTTTCAAAGAGGAATGCAGTGTAGCAATCTATCACTAATCTGCAATGTTATTAAGTGTTGTGGTCAACAAGTTCTTCTGTGATATCTCACACTATGTAAGTGATTTTTTATAACTTGTTGGTCAATAGTTGAGTGTTCAATAATACTTATTTCCAGGTTTCAAAGAGTTTATCCAGCTGTTGGAATGCACAAATATTACAAATATTTTAATGGTCCCCGGTATTACAACATGCTTCACGAGGCTTGGGAGAAGCGTTATAGTCATGACCGAAAAGCAGGTGTGTTTTTATAACTATTGCCTATTTAAGTAGTATTGGTGTAACAACTGGATTACTTTTTACTTTTGTAAGTGGATAGAGAACTCGTTATAAATAAGAGATTAATTTTCATTATATAGCTCCTGGCAGTTCCAGCTCCATAGGGGCTTAAATATTTGGTATAGAGTAAGTGGATTTTATTAATTTTGAAACATTGTTCAAATCTAACATTGTTCAAAGGCTGAATTGCCTTAATTGAATTGGGTAGCAACCTTAGAAAAGTGTCATTGTAAGATTGATGGCTTAAAGATTTTATGCAAGTTTAACTAGTCACTATATATTTAAGCTATAGTGAAATGTTCATCATAAGTGATACTACTGATCTGAATAATTGGTTGATTATGTGATGGGGGCTGTAAAATTATTACTTTAATTATTCAAGATAATTTCTTTGTGCCATGAAGAAAATTCCCAGGCATTCAATTGCTAATTAATCTCAGAAATAACTAAGGTTTAGCTTAATGAGTGCATATTCTGAAATAGGGGTGGCCAGCATATTGTTAGACAAACATTTTTTCATAAAAACACTGGGTGAACTCCATTAATGCAGCATTTTTCTCTCTCCAAGATTCATTTAGTGAAAATTAGCTCAGTTATTCAAATGAAGTGATAATAACATAATTCATATGTCCTTTCTTAATAATTATTAAGCTAAATTTTCATGTACATAATGCAGTTACATCATGATCAGTCAAAATGAAAGCTGTGTTGGTATGTTGCCCACCCCTGTTCTAAAATGCCTAATAATATTTGGTTTTAAAATCTTCAAAAGTGATCTTGATTGTTTAAGGGAAATAAACTTATTTTATTTTCAGGGATTTCAATAATTTTGTTTTTTTCTTGTCTCATATTAGTTGGTATTGATAATATGTCTACTTAAATTTTGAGTAAATTGTAAGAACCTTCCTTCTTACTACCAGAATCACTAAAAACACATGGTAGTCCAGTATAGTGCCAGTTGATGATGTTCTGTCTTTGGATTCTGCTGTCATAATTTCATATTTCTTACAAAATGTAGTTTTAATTGCACTGCATGCATAGAGTCATAATAGTGAAGTTATCAAAGTAACTAATGCTTTTGAAATTGTGTAACACATTGTAATCCTCATGATGTCCATGGATCAGCACTGCTGTATATATAACTTTGTATAACACAGTGGAATAGGAACTAACAGTGCTAGTAACCAAAAATAGCCTTTTTTTTACTCCCTCACAAAGTCTTGAATAAGTTGACCTGAATGGGTGTTGATAAGAATTCCTTGAATGTTTGGAATTTTTGCTCTTATAGTTGGTACATATACTTTTAGATTTTGCAAGGGCTTGTTGGTAAAGCAGTAAATAGAGTACTTTTATCATATGTGGCATTTCACACTTTTGAGGGCCATAGCCATAATATTAAATCATGCATTTTCGCAAAGGTGGAAGGAGACAATATTATTTTGTGTGATTTCCTTTTCTTCTAATAAATGTTGACAAACCATTATGGGTTTCACACTACTCACGAATCAAGACTTACTCTTTTAGTTTACAGTTATGCTGATAAATGGCATATGACTACAGCTTTTATTTGCTTTCACATGCAAAACCATTTATGCCTTGTTCACATTTCTAGCTTTTTACATTGTAGGTCATTACACTAAAGAGTTAGTAATCAGGATGCCAATTAGCACTACAACTGTTAAAATGTCTATTCCGGATATGCTTATCACCAACTGACAGCTGTGACTCGGGTGCTATTTGAACAAAGTAAAAAAGAGTAAAACTGTTGAAGAATAGTGCCCATGAGTTCACGCTTCTCGTTTTTAGGATGTGTGACCCAAAGTTGTTGATAATTTTAATCTGCCCAAACCAGTAGCAGTACAAACTTCTGCCGCTTGATGTGTGTTGCAGCTGCCTGCCTGCCAAGCAGCATCTTTGTGAGTGCACGTTTCTTAATTTTTATTATTTTCGTTACACCATGTTTGTGAATGCCAAAATGTCTTCCACTGTGAAGATTGCTGCTTCGTTTCAGGGTCATAACTATACTTATGATTTATCAGCTGTTATGATTCTGCACAAGGGGCATGAAAGTCCAGTGGGTAGAGCACTGAGCTACTAACTGGAAGGCATGTATTTGATTCCGAGTGACTCCTCTCGGCACCCTCAGCATCACTCAAGCTGTGTGATTTTTTGGATACTAGGTTGTCCGGGAAATCGCAGGTGGCATAGGGAAAGGAATTTCTTGGACAGTAAGTTTGGGTCATCTTGAACTGTTGCTTGTAGCCTCAACTCAATGGTCTTGGGACTAAATTTGCTGCAATTCATCTCCTGTTTAGTACATCCACTAGAAAGCATTGACATGCCCCATGTGACAATGCAATCCTATTATAAACATCTTCATTTGGTTCTCAAGGATCACTTCACCACTCACCCGAAGGATTCCCGAGTTGTGCATTATGACAGCCAACTTCAATGTTTCTAATCCTCCACCGACTCCTGGCCATCTTTGAAATGCTTTAAACACTCCAATGTTCTTCCTTGGCTTAGAGCTTGCTCATCAAAAGCCTCCTTTAGCATTCGGTGAGTTCCAACTGCAGTTTTCTTGAGATTGGAATAAAACTCATTGCAGATAAACTTAACTCCTTTGTATCACCCATTTTGGAATTTAAAGACAAAAGAACATGGTCCCTCAAAAACTAAGAAACATGTGCACTCATGAAGATGTCGCTTGGCAGACTGGCAGCTGAAATATGCACCTAGTGGTAAAAGTTAATGCTGCTATTGGTTTAGGCATAATATTCAAATTCTTGACAACTTTGGGTCGCACCTTGTACTTGTTTCCAATGATTATAAAATGGATTATCACCCTGGTAATGTACAGCTAGCTCCAAAAAATATGGGTAATAAGGGCACAATCAACAATCTTGATACTTCAAATAATTCACTTTTTAGATTAATGTTACCACCATCTTGATTGAGGGAATTACAAGTATAACTCATCAAATAGAGTTATGCAAATAAGAATGCCCCATGTGGATATGGTCAATGGCTACCAGTATTTCTTTCAATCATAAGATGATAGTGTAAACAAGGCATTACTCAATTGTTGTGTGTGATTTCCGCCACTGCTAGCTCAAATCAATAAGAAAACACTCTTCATCTTTCTGCATCACTCCTCCCTGAAGAGTGTTGACAGAAGGCTATTTTCTAGAGTATGGAAGGTCTCAATTAAATTGAATAGCGTTTTCATCTATCAGGCATCTCTCCATCCCATTCCTTTCCCAGCTACTGCATCCTTTTTCTCACCTGGTACCAACATAAATCTTTTCCTAGGAATTTGACTTAATCAAGGTCGATTCAATGAATGGCACAGCCATTCATTGAATCGACCTTCAGCCATCACACCTTCACTTTTACATTTTGCTTTAAAGGAGAACTGTAAAATGGCATTGAATACAACACATGTCTAATGTTAAATGGATAACAAAAAAAAATTTAGTTTTTGCATAATTGTCTCTAATTTTGGTTATGCATCCTGTATCAGTGTTGGCATACCTGTGTTCTTATATAATGACCAAGGACAAGCTGTGTCTTGCCTGGAACTCGGCCAGTGAGTGTGAAAGGGGGCAATGATAGCCCTGCATCACCACTGGAACCATGTTGTGACAAATTCGTTTGGGAGGAATAGACATGAAAACTTGTTTGCAGCAAGATTTTGTTACTTGAAATTGTTCCTTGCATTTTGGGACTATACAGGGCACTAACTTGATGCTTAACAGTAAGTTGGTAGCCTACCTGTTTACGATCTGAGTCCATTGAGATAATGATGCCCATTTTAATTTTTTTGTTCTGTGGGCTGATCTACCCAAACACAGTGTCGGGTGTAATGAAGTCCCTGTAATCAAGAAAAAATTGTCAGCATATGGGGCTTCACCATCAAAACAGAACCTGGGTTCACTTAAGGAATTGCTTAGTTATCACCATAGAAATCACTAATAAAATACATTTGTTCTTATTTCTTGGTAAGGCACCATACACTGATGTAGCATCAGATTACATGCATACTCAAGCATATATTGGTGTATAGTTTGACATTTTCAAACAAGTTGTTGGGCAAAAAATTTGGGGTTGAACTATATATGAAGTTGAACTGTATATGAGGTTGAACTATACACAAGTATATAAGCCCTTGAATGCTTAGATTTACAGTAATTTTGAGGATGCATGCAGTAGAAAATCATTGTGACTCGATTAACATATGTATATGTAAAGCAACATGAAGAGCAGCAGACATGTTCAAAGAAACTTCACATTTAATCATTGCCTTTTTTGTTGATTTCATTACATTGGTACTGAATAACTCTGGTAACCCTATTTGATTATGAAAATGATGGTTTAACTTGCTTATTAAATTTAAGAGAATTTAATATTTTTGAATAATTAAATGTGCAAGATGGATGGTACTTAAGTAAGCTTTTTTAGAAGTTTTTAACCTTTTTAGTACAGAATGTTAGCTTTCACTTAGTCCTTAAACATATCATCAGAATTTTGTTTAAATTGGAAAAGAAAGTTCAACAAAATCCTTGCAATACAGTCCAATCCTCAATAACGTAATTAATAACATATGAAATTTATTTTAAAATTTTATGTAAAGAATTGCACAAGGACTGAGAGTTGCATAGATGAATTTAAAAAATTAAAAAGTACTAGTGAATCATTCTTTACTGAGAGTGATTACCAGTTTAGTTAGATATTATGAAAGCGTTTGCCTACATTTGCATCATTTGGTCTAAGGATATCATAATTTAGACATTTAACAGTTGAAGGACTTGTCACACAGCCATCTAAATGGAGAATAGGTAGAAGCTTCTTAATTAATTGCATAAATTAATCAGGATAAATAATATACTTCTCCTTAAGGGTAATTGTTGAATTATTTTGTCCTTCTACAAATGGCCCAACAAAATTTTAAGATTAACGAACAAGGTCATCTAAAAAAATGTTCATGGCTGATAGGTTCAACTCAACAGAAAGTTACAAATTTGACAGCCAGATCACCATTCTCATCAACATTCCCATCCTGTTCCTGTGTTATTACTCAGTCCCATATTATTAATCTAAGAAATTCGTTATTAAATGTTTTAATGGGATGATTCCAAAATGAAAGTTGCTCGATTAGTTTTCTAAAACTAAAGTATTATGTAGTCTTTCATGTTTCAACATACTTTTATAATCCTTACATCATTACTAGCCATAGTTACATAATCAAATGAGAACATTGTAGTATGTATCAAATTGCCATTATGTTTCGTTAATTCCTCTGAAAATTACATTGAAAACATTGACATTTTCATCTGGAAAACCTGGATATATATTTAACTGGGCCCCTGGAAACCCTTTCAGGCTGGGGTAAAACAGTTATATAATTTGGTTTGAAATTAGAATGTGAGGAAAAGATTGAGATATGCATGAATTTTAAGATTGTGCAATTAAGTGATTCCTTTGGGCTAATTGGGTGGTAAATGGGATTCCTTTGCACTTTTTCATGAATGCATTCAATATCATTAAAAGATCTGTTTTTTAGGAATTGATCTCCTTCAAGAACTCTGCAGGAACCGGCTGCATCTCCGGACTCCTTTATCCATGTCCTCACTTAAGGTATTTAAATCTTTTCCGATATAAAATATTAGATTTATGGAAATAGACTAGAAGTATATGTAAGGTTCTAAAAGGGCCTTGTTAGATTACAACTGCTGTATGTTGCATTCAGTTTCTCCATTTTCAATCAGTTACTTCATTTTTATTAAGAATTGTCCTTGGAAAGAGTCAAACTTAGATTTGAATGCTTCTTTTGGTACTTCAGCTTTGTCTTAATACATTGTTTTGGTTGATATTACATATTTGAAAAATATTAGGAAATTGAATTGATGATATATTATTATCAAATTATTAAATTGAAATTTTATTGTTGCCAACATCGTTTTGATTTTCCTGCTCGAGTGAGAAAAAAAATCAAAAAAAACGTGACTAATTTAATTTATTTGGACTATGCATATTATTTAAAAACATTCCATGTCCAGTTCTTATTTTCTTGTTATGTAACATTTTATTTTCTCTTCAATTGTGACTCTTTTTGCTGAAGTTTTAATTGTGTTTTCATTTGTTCTATTTCTTTTATTGAAATGAATGTTGACATTGTGCCACATTTATTTTCCTCTGTTATTCTGTGTACTGTTTTGTAAAAAAGGCTCTAATTTTCTCTCTCTATGATATTCCACAAAAAAGGATGAATTGTTTGCTCTGTGGTGCAAAGTCTTGGCAGGTGCAGAACAGAGTGAGTGAGTAGAGTGCAGATGTAATGAAGGGAGAACTGAAACCAGTAGAAGGTCAATGAGTAGGAGACAATTGTAGAGGCAGATTGGAATAGACTTAGTCTTTTGTATTTAGCAATATGGTGCTAGATGTGTAGATTGTATAATGACAGTTTTCCCAATAGAGTTAGGCTGAGTTTAATCATCAAAGTGGATTTTTTGTAGTGATTTTTTGGATTCGTTGAAAATTTTTCTTTGATGTTGAATAGGCTAGCATTGATGTGTCCTGATGCGATATGCTTTTATGGTGTTACCTATTTCAAGAATTTGCTGATCTATTGTGGGAGTATGTCCTTTTCTGAATTGCAGGGTTAATTTCTCTATCATCATCTGAGACATGGATTTCTGAGTTCAATGAAATTTGAAAAAGTAACAATGGTAAATATTTACTTCTTCTCATAGGATTCTGTTTCAGTAATGTAGGTCTCATGCTGTGCTAAGCATTATTTTCAATTTGCATCTCATGAAGCCAGTTTAATTTTAAAATAGACAATGACATGCTGGAAAACAATGGATCTCATTACAAGTTTGTCAGATAGTACTTAA
This sequence comes from Calopteryx splendens, assembly GCA_002093875.1. Taxonomy (NCBI): domain Eukaryota; kingdom Metazoa; phylum Arthropoda; class Insecta; order Odonata; family Calopterygidae; genus Calopteryx; species Calopteryx splendens. The sequence goes on along the minus strand of LYUA01000892.1, from coordinate 246,547 downwards.
TGTCTTTTGATGATTGGGTGGTTCTGAACAAAGTTGTGCATTTTTGTGTAATTCAACCCAATATCACATAGTTGACCTTATCTTTTTTATTGCATCTGAGAAAAACTGTGGGCTTAGAATGTATGAATCTCAATGTATTGCATGGTTGTTATTTGTTTAAATTATAAACCTCTTTTTTGAGGTTTTTGTTTCAAGTCACCATGCCTTAATTTAAAATATACTTATTTTGTTTTAATTTGATAATTGACATAGAATATTACAGAGGAATATCTACTTATATACTCACTCTAAACAGTTATAGATATTGGGAAGTCGTGGATTAAATCTTGAGTTTCTCCAGAAGTTGGGATTATTGCTAAGGTTTTTGAGTCTCACTTATTTCACATTTGATGGCAAACAGGATGTGTGTGATACTGATCATGGAGTCAGAGATATCAGCCACACAGTTTTGTTATAGTTTTGCTTGACTACTCAATTCTGCAGACACCTATGTTGGTCAGGTGTTGGGCTTATACATGACCACCATTTTTAATGAACATAACTTTCATTTGAATAACAAAAGCAACAGAGTTAAGAAGCATGCACTCATGAAGATCCTGAATGGCAGATGCAGCTGAAATACACCCCTAGCGGCATCTAGCTGCAGAATTTTGTACTGCTACTTGTTTGGTCAGAATATTCAAATTCTTGACAAATTTCGATAGCCCCTAGTATAAAAATCTTTTATTCTTTTAGCGAATTGCATTTTAGTTTTTTCTGCATCATTTTGTTGATCCATTCTTACATTCCATTCGCCCTTCCAAAAAATTTCTCATAGTTAAAATTATTGCAAATCAATTACTTACTACATACACCTCATCATTATGCCAAAAAATCAACCTAGAAGGTTAATATTATTAATCAGAATACTCATGCTAATATCTTTTCTCTACTTTTTATATGAGTCTGGTGTTTTAAATTTTATATTGTAAATTATTGTCTTCATTTAGAAAAAATAACACCTTTGATTTGGACATTAATCCCAAACTAAGTACAGTTATTAGTTTGTGCACACTTTTAGATTTACTGATGCTATCCACCACCAGTCAGTGGAGAAAATGGGGGTTTTTGGCTTTAAAGTGAATGTTTTCAAAATAATTTTAAAGCCAAATTAGAGACATCCCCCATTTTTTTAATGTCCTGAAGTAAGCATAAATAATTGCTCAAGTGTAGGTTTTAGTAGGATATACACTTGCTTTGGTCGTACCAATTCAAAGCAATGCTTAGAAGACTAATTATTGTGCATTTGTGCAATAATAAGTTACATGAATACATTACTTTAATTCAGCAGGAAAAAACTTTTAATGGATAAATATCAATAGCTGATAGTATTGAGGTTAGAGGGTTGGGAGCAAGAGTGGATGGGGGAGAGGGAATGCCTCGTGTTAGGCCCAACACTTAATCAATGCATAGTATAAAGGGATGTGGGATAATCAGTGCTCTACTGAACATGTGTAGTGGACAGGTGTTCTGCTGCACTATAATTCATTTTTTTGGAATACATAAAACATGGCTCATTCGTCAAGAGATTCACAAATTTCTTGTTAGAGTTAATGTCTCATTCTCTTGTTGTCTTGCTTTATAAATATTTTTCCTCTTGTCGGACAAAGACTTGATCATCCAACCTTTTATGTTCAATGTATGTGCTAGGGTAAATAGTTTTTATTTGATTTTTATACCTGCTCCTCTTGGTGCCTGCTCAAATTGATATCAGTTTTGCTATTAATAAAAATTATTTGATTGGTAAATTTAAGCAGTAATCAAGGTCAATTGATACATAATATTGTTACTTATTTATTGGGAGAGATTGTGTTTCCTTCCTTGTGGGGTGTTGTAGAGCCAGTAGGCCTTCCATATTTATTATGGATGTGATGTGAACCAGGTGGGCCTCATGGAAAATTTCTTTTCCTACTCACGCTTAAGTAGAGAACAATAATCTTTCTTTTTGAGATGACTATTGTAGAAGGCTGGTTTTCCTTCAAAAGATAGCCTAATGTTAATTACATTCACTGAACAGAAACTAATGGGAATGCTGTCCACAGGTTTGTATTTTATACCAGGATTCATGCATTCAGGATACCTGAAACAAATTAAAATATATGTAATATACTTAATGGATTATTAATTTTACTCCAATTAAATATTCAAATTTTAGTGATACCACTATTAATTGTCGCATAATATAAGTAAACTTTGGTCACGTAGTGGGGAGATGGGAAGCCTTAGGCATTTCATAGTCATGTGAGGGTTGAAGTTGGATCAAAATATCGTCAGTTTAACCCTTTCGCTGCTGTGAACATACCTAGTGTGTGTAAAACTGATTCAGGTGTGATGTGGTGGAAACGTTCCATTATAAAAGAAACA
>LYUA01000892.1:225140-242620 GCA_002093875.1 Calopteryx splendens | reverse complement strand
CCACCCCCCCACCACAGTCACTACGGTAAATGTGATGAGTCAATGAAAAACCAAGTTTGTGGTCACTAACCTTACCGTTCAGCCTAGTTTCAGACATGCTATTACCATAGATAGATAGTTCTCCAATACTTGTAATAGTGCAGGAGATCTTATTTTTTGAACTTCTGACATTCTGGTAATAATTTGAAGTGGCTGGGCCAGGATTTGTGTACACATCACCAGTGAGGATTAGGATGATGAGGATGAGTTTCCAAGCCTAGGTAAAGCTGTTTCACAACCCAGGGAGTTCCTGTCATTCCCCATGAAAGAAAATGGCTGATTGGAAAATCATAGGTGGTGAGGGCATGGAAACTTAAATTACCGAAATTTAGGTGAAAACAGGAGTAAGGTTGAAAATAACTCACCCAAAGGTGAATCCAGGAACACACATTGGAAGGGTACTGATAACAAATTTTTACAATGGGATTCACCACTAAAAAGATGAACACTAACACAGGTAAAACACATGCACTCACATTGTCCACCATCTTGAGTGATTATGATTTACTTGAAAAGTTCACGTTAATAATTCTTATTCTCAAATTCTCCTGAACTTGACTTCCTCTACTTATTTCTAGAGCTCAAAAAATGCCTACATTAGTATAACAAGCAGAATTAGCACTAATGATCCTTAGGTTAACTAATAAGCATGCTTCTCACAGAAAAGAGTAGGCATTTCATTTTAACATAATATTATATTGATCTAACTTAAAGATATTTTTTCAAATCTACCATCAGCCAAATATATATAATTATTAATAGCCACCCAGTAAATATTGGGCCAACTTAAATTTCAATTTCAAGTAAATACAGGTTGACATTAAAAAATCTGGCAACCTCCGGATCTGAGGGGTGCTGGATTTGCGATGGTTATGATACGACTACTGATTATCAACTATAGTGCAATCAACCCATAAATGGCACCTCCAGAAGTTTTTTTATCATTTAAAATAAGAGTAACAATAGAAATTTTTTTAACTAGAAAAATCAAAATACCAATATTTATTAGACTATGCATTTCGTCATTATTTTTAGACTATATAAAGGAGGAACTTATGGAATCATCTGGCAACCCTGGACCCAACAATATTATCGACTCATTGCCAAAACAAACGGTGCCTCCAGAAAACAGTGGCACACCAACACAGTAAATTTGAAAATGTAATCCGAAGTCCACGCTGGAAATCTGAAGGAACTAAATTATATATGGCCGGATTTTTTAATGTCTACCTGCACTAGATTCAATGGAATAATAATTTCTATCTAAAAAAATGCTTTATCCTGTGCACCAGTGTGCAATTCTCAGGTATTCCTGAAGATAAAATTGCCACCTCAGAGGGCAAATTAATGTCTTTTAATGCTTTGTTGATTTAATTTATGTTTTGGCCATTTGTTACATTGTTTTTATTTATACAAATTAAATGATTAAATGGAGCTCACATTGAAACATAGTTTGCAGATAAAATAGAAAAGAGGCCAAAAAAGATTTAGACATGGTCACCCTTTTGTCCTAATTTTAAGAATGTATCGTAAACCAGGCATCTTCCCTTTTCAAGTGTTCCTTACATTTTTATATAAGGATTATGTTAATGTATTCATTGTATTTTAAATAATTTTGGTTGCCTATGTTGGTTAGGTCCTTGTTGACAGCATTGTGGTTAACTAATAATGTCAAGCGTTATCTTTACACTGAGTAACCATTGAGCAGCTTCTGCAGATAATATATATCCTCTTTGTTTACAACTCTTCTCTTGTCCTTTGTCACTGAGCCACATGATTTAACTCATGAAGTGCAATAATGAACTTGTGCAATATAGATATATTTATGTAATCATTGAGCTTTAGGAAGAAGGAAGAAAAAATAACCTGTTAAAATTTTGTGATGAGTAATAATATTAACTGGTTGCCTACCTATGAATTTGGCAGTGTCAGTTTGAATTGAATTCATACAATTGAGTCTTGTTTTTCAAGAAATTCGGGAGTTTAATTTTTTTGCAGTTTACAATCCTCTATGAAAGTTCTTTCTGATTGTAAATTAAAAAAGAGCTTAATGTGAAAATATAATTTTTAAAGTGACAGAATCTTGACGTTAGTTATGTTGGGATCCAAAAATGAGGATTTTGTGTGTCCACCATGGTAATCTCTTGTTGGTTTTTTGATAGGGGAGGGTAGAGCTCACCCTGAATCAAGCCTGTACAAAATTCCCTCATCTTGGTGAAGGGGTAAGATCCTTTCCCTCAGCCACCATATGGTTATCTATGAAGTTGTGGAAACCAGATAGTTTACTGCTTGAACTAGATGGAGTTGTCCCAAGGCACCTGGGACCCTCTATTCAGTATCTCAATGCTCTAGGCTACCGTGCTGCCTTGATGGATATTGTCGCCTTAGTTATTTTCAAGATTCGGTAATGTAGGATTGATTTCAGGTCTTCCTGTAGATATAATTGGATTGAATTGCGTTGACCTTTTTCATTTCTATTTTCTCTTAAATTTTTTGGAAGTGCAAGGTGGTTAAGGTTTTTAATGTTTTATTGTTCAGGTGCATTAATGTGCATAAATATAGGTGGGCAGATCTTGTTCACATCACCATATGATCCAGAAGTATAAGGCTTAAGCTCTCATCATCAGCTGCAAATTATGGAGAAGTGGAAATGGCATAAGGGGATTTTAGTGATCTCCAGATTAAATGTTAAATGGAAAATCTCTTCATTACAAATATCCTCAGAATGACCTTTTTTTTGATGGCTTAATTTTATGATACAGCTTTTTGTTGGGATAATTAGTGTCTGTATACACACTAGATGATTTGTATGTATTTATGAAAGTAGGCGTGTTAATAGAGTTGGTGTTAACATGGTTTGAATGTTTTTAGAAATTAAGTCTTTAAGAAATGTAAAGTAATTAACATGTTAATTTTGTCAGTGTGGAAACCTAAAATTGGTTTTTGTTGCTTAGAAAGTATTAGCTTTCAGGTTGTTTGATGAATAGTGAGTCCTCATTTAACATCTTTGATATTCTCCATTATGTGATTTTTTTCATTGAATAATTGGGCAGTATTTCCTATGAAGGACAGGGAAGTGTAGAGTAAAATTTTGGTAGGTTGCGATAATTCTTAATTCACATATTTGTGAATAAGTAGTAGTTTCCTTAACTCTTGTGGATTTTTAATCTATTGGTTTTTTATAATTATTTCCTTTTCCTTTGTTTACCTCCTCAATTACCTGATTGATTTCTATTATGCATAGCTTAGTTAGTGCAAAAATAATGAAACTACAGCCATCCCTCACTTGACACTTAATATTTACTGATCAAATATTTCCTATGATAATTATTTTTATATTTGCTGTGAGTGATTATCTAATTAACACAGCTTAAATTATAAACTAAATCTTGAAACATCATTGCATCTGAAGGTATAAACTATGAAAAAGTTTGATGCTGATTGGCCTACACAAAGCTTAGAAAGTGTGAAAATGTGAATAGGATGGTTTAATGAATTTTCATATTAGTAAAAAGTAGTCCAGAATGTCTAAATGCACCTTCTTAGATTGAAGCTGAATCACCCCATTAAAACAAATTAGGCACCTTTCTGTCTTTTCGAATATAGCTAGTGAACTCCAGGATTCAGTTTTCTATATGTTAAGTTTTCTATGGAAATACAACTTATGAATTTAAATTGAAGCTGTTTATTTAGCTGTCCTGACTTCATTGAGTATTGAATGGTGTTGGTAAAATGTAGATTGTATTATAAGAATTAAAAATTATGAATATAGTGGTTTATAGTTCCTAATTATCTACATATTTAAATCGCTCATATTTGAGTGTGGATGTGGTCATCCAGGAAGAATTGAAGATGCTAATCCAAATTTTGAGACATTATCTCTTTCAGTTTAATGTTATGGATTGTTTATAATTACAAATGTCGAAGGGAAAGACAATCTTTTTCAATGTTGTTATTTTTCTAGTAATTCAAACTCTCAGCCATAATTCAGCTCTATGTATTTGGCAATTTTATGCAATTTAAGTGCTAAAAAATAATGCTTGGTGTCAACTTGGTGTAGAGGTCATGTGGAGGTTGCAACATGTAAATGTTGCCAACATTCTATGTATTGGTTTTACCTGAAAAAGGATTCGGTTGAAAAGAAGTAACCAGCAAACCTTTCACGCGTGTCATGTTCTGTTTCATTGCTGGTCATTAGGCCTACTTTCATTAGTATTATTTTTCCCACATACCTCTGCTTTTCTTCTCATCTCAGTTTCCCTCTTGCTTTTGCTCCTTCTCTTTCTGCTACTCTAAGAATGCTCTCTTGCTCACAAACTGCAGTAGAGTAATTCAGAGTTACTAAGAAATCTTTTTATCTTTTAAATCTTAAAATTGTACATTTTGAATTAGCTAATTGAATTACAATTTTGAAAGAGCTAAAAACAATATTCTATATTGTTTTTAGCTCTTTCAAAAACCACACTTCTCTTTTAGAAAAGAAAGATAAATGCTTTTGTTCATACTGAGTGATGATCCTTGCTGATACATTCAAAGATCTTCTGTCCTTTGAGAAACCATTGCAGTTTCCAACTTTCGATTGCTGGATTATCATTTAAGTTTAGTCTTATTTCTGTCAATCGTGTAAAATAGAAAAACATTAATTCCATTCCATTGACTATTTTTGACCAGCTGCAGTAGCTCACTCATTGGCCAGATAAAGAAGAGTTGAAGTGTGCCACTTTGCTTGAAATTCTTTGGGCAATGACACTTTCAAATAAATGTTTCTATTATAGCTTATTTTTTATTTCTATTATTAGACATAAGTAGACTATAAATAAAATTGAGCGTGTCTCTTTTTTGGAATCTGATAATGTTGTGTTAAAGTTAGTAAATTTATGTTTATAAAATAGGTATTTATATTTATTTAGTAATATAACTTGGGAGGAATGGCTGTGTGCAATAAAAATCTTTTAAGTCAAAATATTTGTCCCACTAAAGTTAAATGTTGGAATATTGTGTTATTATTAATATAAATGGATTAATTTCACAGTAGTTTTTTTTAATCCCAGATTATTTTCAAAATAATGAATAACTTATTATTGAGATGATGTTTAATAAGGGCTCACTAAAAATAGTTAGAACCTTGTTTTATTTAATAACAAGTCATCATCCTGTGTTCAGTTAAATTAAAAGGAGGACGTACCATGATATTAGAGTATTATAGTAAGAAGAATTATATAGAAAAAAATGTATAGATGTGTATTTTTTATTATCTGCTGTGGAATATTATTTACTGTGGTGTTAGCTAAATGGAACATTGATTCAGTAAATATTAGCAACATAGACATATATATTTGTGTACATACAAAATTGGATTCAGTAGCATGTGCACTGCCTAAATAACCTTTGGCATATATAATATTTATGGGTTAAAATTGAAAATGTATGTATTCTGATTACATATGTGTGTACAACTGAGTATTTGTGGTTAGCTTATAATTCTTAAGGTAGGAAAGTGTTGTTTTATGAAATTCTTGTGTTGCCATGTTTGATGTGTACCCTAATTACATTATTGTAATCAGTCTTCTTCTAAAGTAGTTGCTTTACAAGTCAGTCCAGGTGGTTCTTCCATTTTAAATATTTATTTTTATGTATTTTTAATTTGAATGGAAAATGACAACTTCTCTATCACTTTCAGTATGGTGCTAGGGTGATCAAAGCAAGAGAAACTTTAAATCAAAGATCCGGGCGTACTCCCAAGAAATTCACGGATGAAACCAATAGGAAACCAACTAGTGAATCCATTATTAACAAACATCCAAGGAAACGATTAACGTTGAAAATTAGAAAGCATTCCAAGCTGACCTCAGCATCTTTTAGGTAAGTACATTAGTTATTTCACATGGAAATAAAAAACTGTCTAATTTATTTGCAATGTTGAAATTCTACATTTTATTTTTTAATTATAACTTGAGAATAGGCTGTTTAGCATAGAGAAATAAATATAACTGACATAAATTAGACATGTTCAAAAACATTCTTCAATTTTAATCTTCACTTATAAATAGAATAGAAAAATATTTTTTTATAAATCTTGTAAATTTAAATTTCTAGACTATTTCTGTACCCTGGCAATAATGTTGGTGCTGTACTTTTTCACATTGTAAGTTTTAATGTATCTGCAAGAAACAATCACTATGTTCTTAATTATGATAATATGTAGTTATAATGTAAGAAATATGAGAAATGAGGCTAAAAACTCCAGAATGCCATGGTTTCCTCTCAGACGCTCATTGAAATGTGGGTAATAAACCAGTAAATTGGTCACAGTCTCTCCCTTAATTTCTGCCAACTAGGACTTAAAGAAATTTGGAAAGGAGATAGTCCTTGAAATTATAAATCAAGAATCCATGCTAATGGGGCTGTACAGTGGTATCATATTTACTCCACAAGCCATACATCTCTTTTCCCAAAGCTAATCCTTTGGTTGCCTGCATCTTTGATCCCAAAATGTCATATTCGTAAACAAATATATGTTTAATTAGAACACATTTATTATTTTATTTCTAAATTTTGGTGCTTTTGGGTTCAGTTTTGTATATTTTTAAATTCAATTGTTAGTTAATGTTGATGCTACCAACAGGTCTAATTTTTTAAACAATTATTACTATCAGTTAATGAACATAAACATGCTAACTGCAGTAACTCCATCTTAAGTTAACTAGTTCTTATAATGTCCTATTGTACTCTTAAATAGTGATTGTAAAACTGTTTGATTTTAACCAGAGGATAAAGTTAATTTTCAGTTTAAAGAGACATTGTAAAAGTGGGCCTTAGTAAATTTAATATATCACATGAAATTTATAAGTGCATAATTATTATAAAAACAAAGAATGAATACAGCTGAAGTCTCTTGCTGAATTTAAATTATATGCCACAAAATTGTAGCAGTAAGTTCATTCCACATCAGTTCATCCAGGACATGACTAAGGTGTGCGTGGTCATTATCAATTTTGAATTGAATCAGTGAAGTTTATATTGAATCAAATCACGCTGAAAGAATACTGAATCCATGACATATGAATACTGAATCAGATCACGCTGATTTGTTCGAAATTGCAGAACTGGTTCCATATTAACTAGCAAATTTTCTAAATGCAAAATTGCTTTGTAAGAAAAAATTAGTAATTATTTTAGTTTTTGCATGTAATATCAATTATGAAAGGTTGTGATGCTTGATTATGAATTTTTTTGGGAGTATTAGTGATTATCAATGACACGAAGATAATATGTAGTGTGTTCAAAAGATGGTGGGACATCTCCCGTGTAACGCTGCATAGTACTTCAAAACGTCCTCTATTATTGATAGTTAGCAGAATAGTTTGGATAAAACACTGAATTATATTTAAAAGATGAAACATTTGGTTATTTATAACTAACCTTGACATAATTGAAGCAGGGTGAAATAAGTTTTTGTAATTTTGGATACCTAATTAGGAGCCTATGGAATAATATAACTTCTACTGCACTGCATGTTTATTTGCTAATTCTGCATTTACAGGTTTCAAGTTACTTTAGAGCTAGTCTCATTTTTTGTAGAAAGCTTATGTGTCATAGGAAAAGGTTTATTTCCTCCGCTTGTATTGAAAGGATAAAAAATGTATGGTATGTACAAATGTACCAACCTCTAAATGATGTTTTAAATGGTTTACAGGAATCATAATCTGAAAAGCTATAAATTAAAGTACCAACAATCATGAAAAATCTTTTGTAAAACTTATTGGTATTATTAGCAAACAGTTATCAGGTGCTACCAAAAATCACCAAGAATTTGAATATTCCACCTGAACCAGATGCAGTATGAACTTCTGCCACTAGATGTCATTTAGTGTGTATTTCAGCTGGCAGCCTGCCACCCTGTATCTTGGCGAGTGCATGCATTTCTTAGTATTTGTTGTTTTAGTTACACTGTGTTCCACTCTGTCTGCTAATTTCAAAATGGCTAATATGAAGAAGCCAAGGATCCATAAGAAAACTGCTGTTGAAATGCTAACGTAAACTTTTGGTAAGCAAGTTCTAAGCCAAGTAAGAAAATTGGAGTGGTTTAAGCATTTCAAAGGTGGGCAGGAGTCTGTGGATGACGACAAACATTTTGGTCACCCATCATCATGCACAACTCCAGAAATGATCATGAAATTGAGTGATCATGAATCGAGGGCAGACAATCCATGATACTTTTAATAGTGCTGGGCTGGCATACCAACATATTCTAATGGATGTACTGTATATGCAACGAATAGCAGCACATTTTTTTCCTTGTTTTTTGAACAATGATTAATGAGAACATCAGGTTGAGGTGGTTTCTGAGCTGTAAACAACAGTTTGAGATAACCCAACTTCCTGCCCAGAGTCATACCCACTGAATCCAAATTCTGTGCAATAACTTCTCCTTTTTTTAGCCTTTTGTCTTTTGCATATTGTGGTATGTTCTTCTGATTTAGTTTAATTGTTCTAGCACAATCATTGCCATGCTTATTAAAAAATCTTGCAAGATCAAGAGAGTTAAAATAATTGTCCATCCACACAGTCTGCCCTTGATTCAATTGGAGTTGTACTAATTTTACCACAATTTGCACAGTTACACTCATGTCAGGCCCTGTAATTTTTTTCTCTAGAATAATGTCCTTTACTGGTGTAGACAAAAAGTGACCACAAGTTTCCACTGCTTACTTTACAGAGGTCAAAGGTTTTTATGTCAAATTTGGATGATTTCAGGGTAAGATACTGTTTGAAGGATAGGCAACCCTTTCATAATATCAAATATTCATCAGTAGAAATATCTATGTTTATAAATACACCTCCTGAAATTTTTTGTTAAATGAGATATTACTGGAAAAATCTTTTGTAGCTTTGGCGTGTCTTGATGCATATCCTTTATTTCGTTGTCTGTAAAATGGAGTAATTTACTAAGGATTTTGAATCTGTCTCTTTTTATGACCACCAAAACCTGGTGTGGAGATGGTTCTTCTTGTGCTAAAATATGATCAAAGTGTGAGCTTCTGAACAATGCCTATTAGCATAAGCAAACCTAAAAATATGTAAATTTCTTTATCTGTCACTGGTTTCCAGGATGTTAGTCTAGATTTAGGTAATAACACTCTTTGATACCCACAAATATAACTGTAATTCTCACAATGCTCAACATAATTTATCATGTCCTCCCAGACCAAATTATCCACTTCATCCTCTTCTTCACTACCGCTGGTGTATATCATGTCAATTTCCGATATGTCATGAATCTCATTTCAACTCTCACTATCAAGTGATGAGGTGCATTCACTGCTTAGCAAGGCTTTTCCATCACTTCAATTTTCGACAAAGGTGGCCTTTTTCTGCTTGTAGATCCCATTACGACTTCAAGGGGATAGTGAAAGTGAAAAATAATTTTTTCCTCATTCAGTGTGGTGAATATCACATTTACAAAGATAATATGCTTATGCTAGTACACAGAGACTGAATTTACTTCAGGTTCCCTACAGTGGAAACTGGACGAAAATAATGTTTGTGTGTTGAATATATGCTGCAGCACTGCTGCAACACACAAAGGCACACGCACAAGTCTGAGAAGAGTATGCATCTGATTCATTCCAGGATGACCAGTTAGCACTAAATTTTCCTTATATATCGGATTTAGGATAAAGAGGGTTCTCCTCACTTGTATCAGTCAAATGGGCCCCCCTCTTTCATGAAAGACTGCTGACAGGACCTGAGGTAACACGCTGGATGTGGCCGAAGGACTCATGGAGTTTAATGCCTTAATATGTCGTTTCCTCACTGCATTTCTTTCTGAGAGTGTTTACTAGAGATTGCGATGATATAAGCTTTCCTTGAGTTCCATAGGGCTTCTAGTCAAATCTTAAATTAAAGGAAGCAGTGATTAAAAAAGGAAGGGAAAAGAGATTGATGAATGAGAGATGATTATTGTTTTTCACTGATAAACACAAATTATTGTAGGTGTTAATTAAACTTGTTAATGGTCAATTTTAAACCTTCTACTGCTGATCTTCCTGCTAATTCAGCATATGAGAAAATTAGCATATTCAGCATATAAGAAAAGTGACTAAGAACGTAATAGTACGGAGGACGGCAGTATCTGAAGATTCCACTGGATGTAAAAAAACATCGGATGGCATTGCAGGTTTAAAATGAAAATAATGCTAATTGAATAGATTGAAATATTAAATTATCATAAGTACATTAAAAAAATTTTTTTCAACCATTGTGTTGTAATTCATAAAAATATCCTTGTTTGGTTCTTATAACTGCATTATTCAGCATATAACATGCACTATAATTTTATAAAGGAAATTTGAGTTAAAAAATTAATGTTTAAAATAAAAGAATAGATTACCACACTGCCTGTTGCCTGTTGATGAGCTGTTTTTTAAGTATTATAAAAAGATGTTCTTTTTGAGGGACGAGGTTTTTTCCAGATGAAATACCTGAAAAATTCATTTTAAACTGAATTAAAAATGAATATGCTCCTATATGTTTCATTAAGTTGAAATTCAAAAGTAGTATACACATATGAATCAAATAATGGTAGAATTTCAACCCTAAATTTGAGGAAAAAGGTGTGTTGTGTGCCGATAAATACAGTATTTAATATATCAAGCATCTCCATAAAGTGCCAGTTATCCTTGCACCAGTTTACTTCTTTTTATGTCATTCTTCAATTATAAATGCAGTTGTTGCAGAGTAGAACTTTCTCAATGCTGTGATTTGAGTTTTTTGACCTGGTGATTGATAGTGGAATGTAATTTTCTTGCTGGCAATCAACATTAGTTTCATTTACTTTTATCAGGATGGCAACTTCCCTCCAACAGATACCTAAAGTCAAACGACAACCAGTAAATAAAGGTAATTATGGGAAGGATTCTCATCCTCTCATTTATATATGCATGGGTCTGAACTAACATTAAAGGTGATGGAGCTATTAACATGGGTTGCATAATTCCTGCTGTCTGAGGTTTGTTGTCTATAGCTTTCATGGTATTCAGACTTGGTTATACTGAAACCTTGCTGAAGCTGTAAGTACTTGCGTAGATACTTTACCAAGTATCACTATATAAAAATAGTAAAACGAAGAATGGATTAGTCAAATGACTGTATGAAAATTATTTGAAGGGTTGCTCAAAAGCTACTATGTTCATGATACTGTAAGGCCCTGGCCCATGTTTCTTAGATTTTTGTATTTTCATATTTAAAAAACTTGCTGTAAAAGCTGAAATGAACTATTAGAGGTGAAAGAAACCTCATGGATGGAGTTAATGGTCAGTCATAATTTTTTTAAGTTTTGAAATTTTTGTGTATCTAGATGTACAAGTTGAATGTCTAGTCCATGATTGATTGTCAAGGTTATTAAATTAAATTTTCTTCATTAAATGATTTCTTCAAGCATTCCTTTAATTATTTCCAAATCTGTCTTCATAGTGGTCAAAATTTGTTAATTAGAATGATAACTTCCCTGTTTAATACCTATTCCTATCAAATGATCATATAATAAATGGGACCGTCCGTGCATATGCTACTTGTTTTTTAAATGGGAATGGAAAGTCATCAATCAGTGACCCAAACTAAGAATTCTGGGGCATGTTATCCTGGTGGAAGGGGATATGAAGAAACAGATATTTTGCTTCTCCACATACATATTCGTAGACCACAATGATGTCGGCAACATACTTGAGTCATTATGGCGAAATTTTAATTGATTTTGTAAGTTTTTAATGAAAACGTCTGCATTAAAAAGGACTTTGGAAAATGTCCCAAGAGCATATGAAATAAGAAAATTTCCCTTATTTTAATGATATGCCATGCATTCACCAGTGTCAAGCTCATAAGAAATTACAAAAGTAGTGTCCGGTTCATAAAATTGTGGATGTATTTCAGTTAAGTGGGCATAGAATGAATTTTGATGATAGATGGTGAAATCAAATTTTCAACCAATTAGGCCAACTGCTCCTTCCTGATTTGTGTAGGTTTTCAAGGAAAAGCACTAGAGCCCTGCAGCACAATATATATTGATGAAACATTAATATCAGAATGACCTTGAAAGACATAAATGTGTCATGCCACCGTCAATTGTAGAGAAGTGGAACACATACCTTTATAAAACTATAAACTCGACCTATACTAAACTCTAATGAGCCGTGAATTATATAATATTTTATATGGCTTTATTCTTCACTGCCTGAACTTTCTGAATCCATTCAGAAAGAGCCTCAAATTTACATTTCTCTTCCTGGAGCTTACATAAAATCTCACCATCCCATAGAGATGACAAACTTTTATTATATTTTTTTCCCCAGGTTTCATTCATAACAAAGTTTTTATGCTTACTTTGTGTATGCTATTTCATTAAAGTTAATATTTGTTAATCTAAGGAACAAGTAATGAAATACGGAATTACTATTATTACACTATAAATTTTATTTTTTATTGTGACCTAGGTTTTGATGTCTTACGTCATCTGATGTGAGATGAGAAATTAAAACCTGGGTGGCAAGCAAAAATAAAATTGGTGTGTGTATTAGTTAAACTGTATTTCAATATTGTGAAACACCACGAAGTTACTAATGAGGGATTGTTAGCTCTTAGTTTTTGCTAATTAATTGGATTGGTTATTTTAGTGTATGCAAATCTATTTTAAGAATATGCTTAAGAATTTTTTTTTCTGGTGGGATCATTTTTTTTATACCACCTAAAAGAATATCAAAGCTGTTGGAGACCTTCATTAGCGTAATATTTTATTGCAATATTGATTTTATTTTAATTTATTGGGGTATGTGTGAAATATTTACAACAAACTTTCTACAACCCATAGAAGAGCACTCGGGTGCTCAGGTAGAGGTTGTGGAAAGTGTGGCATAAATTGTGAATTCTATGGATTTAAGATTAGAAGTATGCCCTTTATGTACTACTAAGTTTGTAGTTTCAGAGGTTCCTTTGCAGGATAAAGATGCTCCTTTGCTTCTGATGTTTCACTTAGTGTCATAATTAGTGATTATTTTGAACTTTTGCATCTCTGATAACTGTGGAGGTTCATTATTATAAAAATACTTCTTGTGACCCTCTGGCCTATTTTGAAATCACAGTAAAATTAAAAAAAAATCACCAATCAGAGAACCAAAAGGGAAATGCTCATTGGCATGGTAGATGCTTGAACTACCAAAGCTTTGATACCGAGGTAAAGGGAAAAGCAATTAGTTAAAATAGTTGATGTGATGGGAAATGAAATGATAGATGATAAGTTTTTAATTATGATGTAATTAGTGTGGTGAATGCAGTATCAGCTTTGTCTCTGGGAATCCTGATGGCAAGTCTACAATTACTTGTCAGGATCTCAGGAACATTGGGGCTAGGTGCCAGAAGTAGTGGAAAAGCAAATAAAAAAATTGGATTCTTACAGTGCTTTATCTAGGACAGTGATGGGCAATTGGCCATGTTACCTTAATACTCTTTAATCTGAGTTATATACCTTACTTTTCAAGAATAGACATCACCAGCCAAATCCTTTATTAATGCCCCTAATGTTCACTTTTCTTATATATTTACTACTCACTCACTTTGCTTCCTCTTTTATCTTTTTTTCTTTTCTTACCTTTGTTCCTTATACAGCCCTTTCCCTGAGCTCATAAAGGGAATTGTGCCCATCACTGATCTAGAATTTTTTGTGATGAGGACTCATTCCTAACTATCCCTTTCTTCGTAGCTGGGACTGTAAATATTGGCATTAAGCTAATAGGAGACAGGCGAGGTGAGTTCATTGCTCCTGCATTAACCTTGAGTGTATGATTTCTGGTAATTAATGTTGTGAAATGGGGAGCTGGTATTTTACCAGCTTTTTTTAATTAAATAGTACTTCAACGATGCTCTTTGATAGTGTCCAGCCTTCATTATTCAATAATTGGTGTGAAGAAAGAGCTGGATATTGTGTGAAAGTTGGCCCAAGCCACTGTGTGAATGTAATTCATTATTTGTGTAAATTGGTTAAATGTGAATGTAAGGTGAGCAGCTAAAATTGGGAAAATAGCTAATGTGTTTGGAGGAGGGAGGGAGGTGCATGACAAGTTGCTCATCCCCTGGAGCAAAATAGTATTCACTTTTCACATTGGAAGAGGGGAGGGTGGAGTGCATGTCCCCATGGCTGGTCGAAGCATCTTCATGGCTGTAACTGGTTCCTGCTTTTTAAGTGTTTGAGTGATGTGTTGTGAAATATCTGTGAAAAAGTTACCCAAAATTTAGCTTATAAAATGACAATGGAATGGTTTTTTCCTCAACTGCATGAAGCCAGGGTTGCTACAAATTTGAAAAATCTGGAAATCAGTGGGGTACCTTTAGTTAATTAGGAAGGGAAAATAGTCTTGGTGAAAGAAGCAAGTCCTTGTATGGAAATGGAGCATTTTGGGAAATAAATCAACCAAATAGAATGCTTTAACTTTAATAATTCTGGAACTGTGTTACTTGCCTAAAGCTTAGGACATGCACATATTCATGTTACTGTATAACTGCTATGCTAACAAGATACATTGCAGTGTTACTGGAAAATCATTAAAGGATCAAATTATTACTCTGATGCATCAATCTTCATCCAAATCTGTGGTCCTGTAATTTTGGGGAAATTTCATCATTGAAAATTGCAGCAACCCTGGTAATGTAAACAGGTGTTTGCCAAACTTAGTTCTGTAATCATAATGTTCCAGGTTCTATGGTTAATTATATGTGGTGGCTGGCACTCCAAGAATTATTGCAAACAGGAAAGGGAAGACTTGTTAACAGGATAGAAAAGCCATTGAACAGAAAAGTAACATACTTAATCTGAATAATATTGGTACTTAAAAGAAAAATTCCTTTTACTACTTTCTTTTTCTCTGAATATCCTCTTATATGTGCAAGTAGTATTGCCCTTACTCTAATGCCTGTGCTTGCAATGTATACACTTTATTATGTCTAATGGTATGCATCTTAATGGATGAATGCAGTAAATATTATTTTTTAAACTTCAAAAGACTTACCTTAGAAAATGATTTTTCTATCCTTTGTTGAATTTTTTGAAAACCTGAAAAAAATCTGGGTATAAAAACATTTAATTGCTGGCTTCTATGTTAATAAAATACTGTGAAATTTCACTCCTAATGAAGTTAATTTTTTCTTTTTGTAATAATGGCCTCTTATGTTGTTATTAATAATGGTGTCCATTTCTATAAATTTTGTTGAGCCAGGTAAATGAATCCTCATATTTGGGGCTTCAATTCCATGCATAAGAAGATCCTACTAGACCTAAATAGATAAATTCACCAGAAAAGTGGTGGAATTTTTATTGCAGAAAACTCTGGTGGTCCTCATGAAAGTATTACAACAGTTGTTAAATTTTACTTTATGTAAGCATGCAAGACACTACTGTGTGGAATAGTACAGGGTTAATTTAAATTTTTTTCACTTGTGTTCACAGGCTAAGTATAAAGATTAATTTTCTCTTCTCTTCTTTGGTCAGCAGAAGTGCAAAAAGAAGGCCTCGAACTAAATCCTCTTCCAATAACACTGGAAGTGTCCAGCTAATGAGGAAGCCACCCATTCCTAAGCTGAAAAGGGGTCACAAACGAGGTAAAGTGTGTGTTGGAAATCTATCCCGCGCACCATGCCCCACCTTTCAGCCTGCTCATGTAAATGGAACGGAGTGGAGCACAGACTCAACGCAAGAATTGTGAAGTGTGTTGCTGAGCCCATAGGATACCTATATAACCTATATATGGATGTTTTTCATCATTTTCCCTCCTCAAATTGTTGTTTGCAAAAGCTTTGGTCTTTTTGTCATAGACTGTCTTGAGCTTTTATTTTTCATGTTAATGGTTGTTTGGCATATGTATGGTGGCCACCCTCTGGGAAAGCTGGGATTCAGTGGGAATTTCAAAGTCCACTGGGAAAAACAAGAAAATATTCCTTTGGAGAGATTACATTGGGTCTCCTGAGAAAATCCAGGAGTTCTATAGTTTTCTGATAATATTTTTAAAAGTCAACTACCATGACTTAGGATTTGAATAAGCCCAGAAAACATAAGTAAGATATAAGCAATTTTAAATTCATTAAGTATGCATTTCTTGCCATTGCTCCTGGTTCTCTTCTAAGTCACACAGCAGTCAAGCAAGCATGGTAAAATAAAATCTCTTATTCCTACAATAGGCATTGCCATAGGCTAGATTGAGTGAGGATAAAAATTACAACTTCTACATAATAGCAATTATACAGTTTTAGTTTCACTCACGTCATCTCGTCATCCTCGGATGAACTAATTTGCATAAAACTCATGTCGAAGTTACTAGGTAGATGACTCTGTGATGATCTTCTACTTAGATTATTTTTTCCTTTCCAGGAGCACTCATTTCTGAAATTTCAGAATATCATAAAAATTCACTCTCAGTTACTTAAAACTCCTTTGTTTGCTAGAAACCAGTTCTGTAAATTCTCTCTATTAGAGAAAACAGAATGACCATCGTATATGTTTACAGGCTTCAAGTATGATGATCAAAGAGTCCCAATACAGCTGTTAGTTAGCAAGTAAAGAGCTCCTTCTAATCGAGAATACTTTTAAAAAGGATGTAATGACATAATCACTCAAGATGAGGCAAGTGAACTGAAGTGATACATGATATCCCATATTGCTTTTTCCATTGTAGGAAGCAAGGGTCCTACATTGCAGAGGCATCCTAATTTACTCACGGTGATAACTAGTAAGGGAAATTCACCGTGGGCCACATAATATTTCAAATTCGGCAGTATGTTAGAATGCACAAAATGTGCATATATAAAAATGAAATAATGCATATGTGAAATTCCTTTTGCCTCAATTCCATACTAGAGGAGGTATTTTTTCATCCAAACTCTCAAAATATTTTTCATCATTTTTTCCTTATGAACTTGTTGCAAGTAGTCCCCAGCTGCAAGTGTGGTTGATATCATCATCCCCACACTGGCAGTTTATGTGACAGACTTATGTGCAGCAGACTTATGTGACATGTACTTTTGGAAGGGAGGCTTTTATCGAGTTAACATTTCATTTGCTGGATACATCTTCAGAATTAATGCTAGGGTTTAGAGAAATGAATTAATTGCAATCTACAGTGGCTCTATTGTAAATACATTGGATTAGCCCAGCTCAATCTGGAAGCGAGCCGAGTCAGCCCGCTTGAAGAGCCAGTCTGAGGTTTCAGATCAAACCGTACAGTTCGGTCTGACAATGAGTGGTAAACAAAGCAATCTGACGAGCTCCGTTCCGGACTGCGTTTTTTTTCTGTCAATTAATTGCAATCTACAGTGGCTCTGTTGTAAAAGAGGAGAGGAGGAAGAGAGGGGTGTCATTGGAGTAGAGGGAGAAAGGGTCTCTCATGCTTTCTTTTATGTGG
>LYUA01000892.1:134865-147136 GCA_002093875.1 Calopteryx splendens | reverse complement strand
AATTTTAGGTTTATATAAGCATATCAACAATGAACTGGCAGGGATAAGAAAAAAACAAAAGGCAAAATGTGGCAGAAAAGAGTAACTAAGTTCATGTGAGGGACTTGTGGAAGGAAGGAGGTTAATGGGATTGAGGATACATTACCCCTGGGATGGGAATGCAGAGATTCTTGTGATGGTCATTTTCTATGCAATCATACTTCAATATCATTTAGGAACATAAAATCATTGATTTATGATTGGGGGTTTCAAATAAATGGCATACAACATGTTGGCACATACTTTCATTATAACTTTGTAAAAAAGGATGCCTGCCAATGGAAAGCTCAAGAAGCTGAGTATTTTTTACTGAAACATCATTAATGAGATGCTAGATTTCCTTACCTTTAGCATGTAGTAATGTAGATTACCTTTAGCAATTAAAGGTAATCTACATATTATAAGTAGGTTTTGGACTCCCTGATACACTATCATGTGCATGCATGTTTCACATGTATATGCTTTACATTCACACCTATATTAATTTTGCATATAATATAACTGTATATGTTTCATTTACATTAATTTCCTCTTCAGTTCTTCATACTTTCTGTCTTCATGGTGTCTAAAAAGCCATTCTCTTCCTCCCAAACCTAATATTCTACCTCCAATTATGCTTAGAACATCCCACTACCTCTCACTATATCCTCCACCAATTTTTTCTGCCATCTATGGATTTCATCTAGTAACTTCCTCTCTTCACCCACCATATTTAAAATTTCATCACTAGTCTTTCTCTCAGACCGACAAATTTATGTTGGTCATAGAGACCATATCAACAATATTAATAATTAAATATCTCCTATTCTATTGCTTAGCCTTTCTACTTGATGAGAATCTCATTATTTTTATTTTCTTGTGATTAACTTTCATCCATACTTATCACATTGGCTTGGATGTCTGACTAACTATTGCTTGATAAACTGCAAACTAAACTGAATCAATCACCTCGCCACCCACTTTCATTCCCATCTCATAACATTCCCTTAACATTTCCTCTATGGATATTTTAAAAAGTACCTGTGATAAAGGACAACCATTTCTTACTCCCATGCTTCACACTGCCCATCCCGATTCACCTTCTACAACTGTTACTTGAGCCCTCTGATTCACATGAACATTTTGAATTGACCTATTCCACCAATTCCATTCCACTAATGAGTAGAATTTTTAATATGGAATACGTTGTTATAGAACAATAATTTCTAGAATCTCAGAATAAAATTGTTTTATCTTCAATACCAATAAGTGTGCCATTACAATCCCAAACCTTCATTCTCCCATACTGGAGTAGGACACCATTAAATGTAAAATAATGAATACATGAATCCTTCGTAGCAAAACTTACATTTAGAAAGATCAGGCGAAAACTTTCCTTTTTAGCCACTAGCTACTTATAATTTTTCCAACTGATATAAAAATGAAATTCATAATTAATGCTAGCATCACATGCAATTACACAGCCATTATGGATAAAAGTGAAAAATGAAATGCCATTCCTCATAACATCCAAAAACTTATTCCTTAATTGTCATAATTGAATTACTTTAAAAGTATCATTATTAACAAGCTTGATCAAAGTGAAACAATTGAGCAATAAACAACTGAATTTTACACATATTTCAATTCTCCATGTGACAGGAAGTCCATACTCCACCATGTTTACTTTAGGAATGCCTTTGGTTCACAGGTGCAAATGAGTCAAAAAGTACAGTTAGGAGATGACCAAAGGTGATAATAAAGTGACAATATGGAGCACAAACACATCTGACCGAGGTTTTCTCATGAAGCATCCTGGTCAGTTACCTACGGTGTAGTAAAGCAAAATGTGTAGCAGAAGGAACTTTCATCTTGCTCTCATCATTTCACTATTAATATTGAGTGACCAAAGGGAAAAAACTGGTAAGTATAACACTTGAAACTGGCTGTAAATTACATACAAGAAAAAAACACTGAGTCCACATGTGATACATAATTATGTTAACTTGCCCAAACTATAACTTAATTTGCTTAGTTAATACATAAATATGGCAAATACTAATTCTTCCTAAGTGTTGCACAAATGCCCACTCCATGGCAAAAATACATAAAACCAGACATTTTTTAAGCACACCTCAGAATTGAATAAAATTTGAAGTCCCTTAGTGAAGAACCTTAGTTTTGAACACCTAATTCTTGTCTACTTACAACGTTTTCTAAGTCATACTTTGATTTTTCAGGCAAATTTTGTCCTAGCCACCGCATACAACATCCTACAAAATGCAATTTATTCTATTATTGTGTCAACATCACTAATCCTCAAACAACTTATGTGTGGGTCCCTGGGAAGTGCCAAATAGGTCTGGTAAGTTATAAATTCCATTACTATATATAATTTCTCTGATGTGGAAAAATCAAATACTTCTTTGGGTAACATAGATGATACTTTTAAAATATAACACTTGCTAGAGCCTGAGGAAAATTAGACCCATTTCATGCTGAAAAGTCCACTGGTTGCTGGCCCTTATCTCAAGTTAATTCTGCAACTGTGCTCTCCTTATTTCTACATTATCTCTATTTATTCATTCTTATCTCTATTTATTCCTGAACCACAGAATAAATGCACATTTTCAAATTATTACTCATTTTAAAAAATTAATTTTCTTAACTTGTAAATAAATACATCAGTTTAACGGCTATACTTTATCATAATCTGGCTTTATTCATAGGTAAAATATACTTATCACTTTAAATTATAATTTAGACATTCATGAAAACCTGGGAAGCTAACATAAAGTAATTTATATTTTAAACCATTTATTATCACAGATTTTTTTCTGATGGCCACAGTGCTACTGAAATACTATTACACAATGATGTACTTGATTTCAGGTTTCTCAGAGGCTTAACCACCAAAATTTACAAAGTGCCTATGCCTGGGATATAACTTGAACCCAATTACATATGGGCTACATGGTGGGCATGTTATTCACTGGACACACCGAACCAGCTTTGATTACCAATTCCATCTCTTATCTCCAAAAGGAATTCCAATAAAAAGCGAGAAAAACACAAAATTTTAATTTCAAGTACAACCATTTCAAGCACCACTTAACATGAACTCATTTCTTACAAAATTCCATTTTTAAGGTAGTTAAGGCATTTTTCCATTGAAAAATGAGCATTTTTAGGCAAGAGCAAGGTTTATTTCTTCTTGGTATACTTAAACTTATGTTTTTTTGTACAAGTTAACCAAATTCTTTTTTTGAGCTCTTAAGAAATGGTAACTATACATTTCAACATCCTTTGGGCAATCTTACTGGCTTTTGTCCAGATCATATGTTTTTGATAGCTAACCTGTTTCTTTGATTTTCCCTCACAAATTGATATTCAATACAAAAAAATCCAATTACCCAAACTTTAAATTCTGTGTGATTACTAGCAGTTTGACCCAAAAATGAACAAGGTGCTGATGTTTTGAGAAATCAAGGAATCTGTGTTCACCAGAGTCGAAAATTCTCTATGCTTACGTTGTAACTTTCAGCTGCTAAAAGGTTTCCATTGACATCAGCATAAATAGCTACAACAATTTTAACATTTGTATTGTAGCTCCTATGATAGTGGATCTTTAATTGTTGTATTGTAAACCCATCTTTCTATTAAAATCATTTTCATTATTTGCAAATTACTGCGAACACAAGGTACAAACTAAGAAATAAAAGGTTCTTCCCAAAGTGTTGTGAACACACTAGAGCCTAGTTCAGCATGCTGAATTAACCTAAAGAAGAGTTCCAGTCCCTCCATGCTAAAAAAATAACAAGTATCACTTCGTATATTTCCCATCAGCAGAATTTCTAATCCACCCACATGCCATGTCAGAAATAGTAGCACACCAGCACCGCTACAATGCACACATATTTCGGTTTTCATTAGCGTGTATCATGTAGGCATTCAACAAGTCCTTTATTTATTAGCCCTAGAACGATGGATCTCAAGACAGTCTTCCCAGCCCGGTATTTATACGCACTGAATCCTTAATTTATCATAATGCAACAAATTGCATTTTACAATTGTTTTCTGCTTGTTTTAATGTAAAAAAGAGAAGAATACTGTAAAAATCCATTTACCAAATGCACCCAGGTCCTTAAGATTATCATGAGATCGGAGGGGGGGAGTGTATTGTTTGCTTGCAATTTATAGCTATAAGGCAATCGCTAGCTTAACACACATGGCAGTATGGTACTGATATACATTCAGATTCCAAATGAGAGTACCAATAAGCTTAGAAAATGTTTTACACTGGTCACTTTTGATGCAGAGCAAAGTGTTTTTCAGATCTGGTATCCTCATGTATACATTTCATACAGAGCCTGAAATTATTAAACCTAAATTTTACTTCAATGGCTTTTAACAAGAGAAAACCATGCAAATGAACCAAAAAAACAAGGAGATATATGAGATATTGATGCGTCTTAAGAATGTAACATAGCTGTCTGTTTATTAACTTTTGTTGCAAAACTTCACATACTCGAATAAGCATATTTTCAAAAAAAATTACAAGCACAAAAACTCCATAAAAGTGCACCTCAGATGTTAAAAGTCCCTTTGGCCCACAACCAAAAAGGGTTGCTGGCCAGGGTGTTACTCCATTTGAGTGTGCACATGTGCATGTAAACACATACACACATCTTTCATCGCACAGATATTAGTTGAAAAATAGCTCTAGACTTATCAGGGCAGTA
Organism: Calopteryx splendens; assembly: GCA_002093875.1. Lineage (NCBI taxonomy): Eukaryota > Metazoa > Arthropoda > Insecta > Odonata > Calopterygidae > Calopteryx > Calopteryx splendens. The sequence continues at coordinate 142,376 of LYUA01000892.1, read as the reverse complement.
TAACAGGGTGATGGCAGTAAGCTTCAAAATAGGGCAAGAAAAACATAATGGTCGACTTAATGAAATTCAGATTTTACAAAGTAAACTCATGGCCCTCTTAACTTCCTTTTAAGCATGGTTTAATGCACTTGAAAACATAATTATGTGTGCATACTAGTAAACACTGAACATTATCATCTGAAAAAAAATTTTAAGAAAAATAATTGTAGTTTTAAGGTAAAACTAACAACAGAAAAGTTTTTTTAAATTAATAGGTTTTAAAACAGCACTCCATATATTAATAAACAAACAATGAAATGTGGTAAGAATTACGGATAACACATAATAAGCAGGATAGATCATAAAGACATTGCCTGTTGTAGCAGGAAAGGAGAATAACTTCAGATAGCCGAAGTTTAGCAGTCAGAAAAGATTAAAATGGCTTGAGAGCTAAAGGGAAAACATACCAATTAACAATGTAAATATTAATTCGAATTTCCGAATGCAAATGGCTGAAGTTAACAACCTCTGTTCATTTCTCAGAACCGTGACAATATATGCATAATCATGCTGGCTGAATACTTAATAGATGATCCAGAGAGCACTAACATTTAAGAATGAAGGCTGAAAACAAGAGTATACAGAGGAATATTCAATAAATTGTAATGTACATAAGTACCTATGTCATTTAGACAATTGAAATTAAGGAATTACCTGCAACCTTTCACAGAAGTAATAAAAATACAGTGCATACAAGGTACAAATATTCAACAGGTTTGAAATGGAAGGTTCCAAGTCGAAACTGATAAATTTAAAAAAAATGTGGATAAAATATAATATACATTTTTTTTATTTTAAAACATATCTTATGAAAGAGCCAACCAGTTTTTTTTTCAAGTAATTTTAAATTTTGTTAGCTCTTTAAAATTAATTAGAAGAATGAAAGAATTCCAAACCACAGTAATCAACCCAGAGGTTGTTTTGATAGGTGAAGGTAGACCTCACCTTGTACTAAGCCCTAAAACACTTTTTGATCACACATCAGAGTAGAGGAGGATATTCCCTTCCATTTCCCAGGAAGATCAAGTACCCAAAAATCACACAGCTTAGGTGAGGCGGAGCTTAACCACATATTTGCATTACACAAATTTGGACAAAGGCCGTACAGTCAGTATCTCAACATATTAGGCTATCATACTGCTAATTAAAGAATGCTCAATTTTTTCCAGAATCTTTTCAAACAATGATAATTAAATGCTAAATTAGTGATCTACAAAAACAAAAAAGGTTCTAAATACATACTACACCTAAAAACAACCTTAGGGTTAATTATTTTGGTTTTTTATTTATCACTAAGTTATAACATTCTCAATATTCCAATACAAAGAGTATATGTATAGAGTTTGAAGGATTTTTTCTTACAAGTAGAACAGTGTTCCTACAATTAATGACTAATTAGTTCCATGGAGATCATCATGAAGTGAAATTATCATTAAATGAAGATGCAAAAGGCATGATGATTATTCCATTTCAAATAGACCGAAAGTAGGCCATTTTATTGTTACTACATAAATATAACTTTTAAATACAAATTTAAAAAAATAAAATTTTAAAAACATCTAAAGTCATAAAAAATATGACAAATGGTTCATAAATATTTAATAAAGTCTTCAAAGAAAGCCACAACAACTTACAATAAAATGACCCATTCTCTAACTCCACATACTTTGTCTCCCTTCAATTAGGCCAGAATACCTAATCTTTTCCTCCCTCTGCCTTGCTTACCCTACATTCTCCCCTCTTATCACAAGGTGCAACAATCCATCACTACTCAATATGTCCTGCATTCACTTTTCCTGTATTCTCTGGAGATCTCCCAACAACCTTCTCTTATCCCCTATCATGCTTAATAGTACGTTCATTTTCCTTTCCGTCCATTAACTTTTTCATTCCATCTGCATGCCCAAATCTTGAAATCCTCACCCTATGCTTGTCCTCCTGCCTCAGAGATTAAGCTTCTGAGCCATACCATCCATTTTTGTGGATTGGAATTAATAATGATCTAATTAAGTCTTAGGCCAATTCCATTCCTCATAAATGCTGTGAATGACCCCTAGAAAACTCTTTCTTCCATATATTTCTAAACTCCTGAGTAATTCTGCAGGGATGTTATCTATTAATTCATCCTGTCCAGGTTCATCCCATTAAGGTCTTCTCTATCTCCTATGTAGCATGCCTAGACTAATGCTATCATCTTCGACATTATATTCCCTGTGTAAATTTAATGGCCTAATATCTTTACCATATAGTTCAATACATTATTTTCATCTTCCCTGAATCTCTGATAGTAAGCGCAGTATTTCTCTCTGATTTCCTTTAAGTACTTTCACTCGCATTCACAGCACACCCATTTCACCCTGTGTCCTATCAACCCTCAACCTATCTGCCCTCATACTGCTCTTTCCACCATGTTTTTACACTTCTATCTAATTCTGTTTTATGTTCTTCACTTTCCATCTCTCATCTATCTTCCTAATCATCTCTTCTGTATTCCATAATTTTCCCATCCTTATTCTATTTACTATTCTTATTGTTTCATTTTCAGTTTTTGCTATCCCTTCTTTGAGCTGTTCCCACTTTTTTCTACTGTAAACATCCCATTGTCCTTACTCAAAACTAGCTTTCTAATACTGCATTCTTTTCATCCCAGTTAATGCTTCCACATTTAATTTTCTCATCTGTCACACCTTTTCTATCCTATTGAATTTTACATTACACTTCAGGAGTATTAAATTATGCTCTGAGTTCACATCCACTCTTGAGAACCCACAAATTGATGATACTGCTCCTAAATATAATGTCTTGGAAATAACTACAGTAAAACAAAGGTTGATATTCCCACTATAGGATTTTTTCTATACAACTACTATAGTGAAGATACTTTATTTGTGACCATCAGCTGAAATATTTCTCTTTTTAGTATTCCAGCACCATAAAACAAGAGAATTTATACACTAAGTTAAAAAAAATATCTCATTTTTTTAATTTTATTTATATGTGATGATGGTCTACACCCACATTGCTTGCTCCCCTTCTATTACTTGACCCTAGAGCCAAGGTATGTGCATGGGTCACCAAGGAATTAATGGCAACTCTTTTTCCTGCCAAACATGTCTTAACTCCATAATTCCAGAATACATGTTTGTAAGCTTGTAGGATGTGCTTCTGAATGCCACCACTATTTGAGGTTTTTGGACGTTACCATACAATCAAACAGAAACATTTCCTAGCACTTGAAATTTTTCAGCCGTAACATGATTCACACGTTTGTGTTTAGAAAAATCCCACCTTCAACCTCTCAGAAGTTATTCAGTTGAATCTCGATCACAATTGAATGGCCAATGAGCATATGAGACTACAAACGCAAAATGACCACAGCAAATAAAATACATTCTCCAGGGCAAAAAATAATTTACAGCAAACCATACCATGAGTTGAATGCATGGTAGGAAATAATCATTCATAGGTGCATAATTAGTTGAGTAAAAGTAGCATAGGGTGACTGAATTTGGACTTCCCATTTTTAACTTAAAAAAGAAACTACCGTATTTGCACAAATCTAAGACCATGTTTTCTTTTCCCTTGAGGACTTATGAGGAATGGTGGGTATGTCTTACAATCGGAAGCAAAATCCTTGACTTCAACTGGATTGCTTTATCTAGATATTTACGTTTACCAGTGTAGTTACGCGCATAGTAAAATTCAGAATGAGTTAAAGTTTCATCAACATTATCTCAACTCACAAAATTTTTGTATGACAGGTTACAATTTACCTAAATTGGATTGTAAAATACTGTCGCGGTACAAACTGCAACAATGTCGGCATATTAGATTCAGAGAAATATTGTAAACACATCCTTTTTTTCCACCAATTAGATCAATTCAGTCACGATCACACCCTTATTTTTACATTTTACCTAAACTGGATCGTAAAAAGCATTAATACCATCATGGTATAAACTGAAACAATTCTGGCACATTGGATTCAGAGCAATGTTGCGAATGTGTCTTAGTTTTTTCCCTTGTAGAGTTCCAAAAAAGAGGGGTTGTCTTAAAATAGGGTTTGTCTTAGATTCATGCAAAAATGGTAACTGTACAAATGTATACAAATACAACTGGCTTCTTCATTATGTTCTCAATTCGCCATCTTTGTCAATTCATTTATTTTAGTGCAGTCTGTTTTAATACAATCATTTCTTGCCATCAGCAAGTGCTGTTTTAAAGCATACTGAATAATAAAATAAATAAATAATTCTGAATAAGCATCTCTTTGACTCATAGAATAGATGAAAACTCACAAATCCACTTAACTTTCATGCATAATTTTTCCACAATTACCATCTCCAATTCATTAATGTAAAGTATCACTGGCACGATTAATTTATATGTCAAGCAAACTAAAAGTAACATAATAAGTCAAGTTTAAACACAGAGTTGAAAAAACTATTGTGGGCACTGCTTTTGAGATTCATTTTACAGAGTTCACCACCTCGATACATAATACATTTTTACACTTGTGAATACTTTGTGTACAATTAGCATATTGAGGTTATCAAGGTATCACAGTATCAAGTATCTCATTGATTATTTATTCTTTTAATAGAAATAACCAGTAGGAGAATATTTCTGGCAAGATATTGGTCATACACAATTAGGAATCAACCAAACATTCAAACCCTCCAGAATCCAAATAATTTGAAATGCCACAGGCATGGTTAAATATGAAAATGAAGAAATAGCATTAAACCTCCTATGATAAGAAAATCATTTTTTATTCCATAGGTCTTTCAGCCTGTTCTAGGAATGTGTGTCATTCCAGAAGATTATGAAGACTGCCTTGGAGAAAGTGACACCAAAATTACCTCTGAAATGGTGCAGGACATTATTAAAAATCGACAGCAATTCTTAGCAGAAGAGCCGAACCTTGAATTTGAAACTCTCTTGGAACCTAATGATAAACCATTAACTCAGACATCCAGTTATAATGGGGGCCTTTTTGACCATGAGTTCAATACAAACTCTAGATTATCAACCATACAGGAGCTCAACAGGTATCATTCATACCCACCAATACAACCAACTTCAGGTGATAAATGGAACCTGGGAGTTAATAACAAAAAGCCTGAAGTCATCCCACCTACTGGAAGCCTTTATTTAAATCCAGAGAAAAATAAAATTAATGGAGGGAATTTAGAGGAATTTAACCCTTCCCACACCTTGAAACAATCAAGTAATAATAATTGGAATGATATCATGGCAACAGTGCCACCGTACATTACTCAACCGCCTTATCAACCCAGTTTAAGTGCTTCAACCAGTAATGGCCAGAATTATGCAGAAAATTCTAATAATATGAGTGCACAGCTGTTTTTAGAGAACGCTGAGAAATCAAACAATGAAAACACAAAAGAAAAGACAAACGAAAACCATAATCATGACAATAACAAAAATGCTGAAATAAAATATCAAAATGGGCTCAATGAGGCTAAAAATAATTTTCCCATTATTCAAAGGGATCCCACGAATCGTACAAAAAACATTAACCCTGTGGAAAATAATAAACAATTACAAGTACTGCAAAAAGCATCACCCTTGATAAAACATTCTAACAGACAAGGTGGTGTCCAGTGTAGAAACAGAGCAAGGCAACCTGACTTATCAGACTGCAAAAAATATTACACATGTAATGCAAAAGGAGACCTGACTTCCTACAACTGCCCTTACCAAACAGCATTTAATGCTTACACTCAAAAATGTGACAGTAAAGTTTACGATGACTGCTTGAAGCAATTGAACTTGGGTGCTGTGACTGATACCCCTTTTCAAGATGAGATAGAGAATACACCTCAGAATCAAATAGAACTAAGACCAGAAAATGAAAACAGTCAAGAAATATTTAGATGTACTACTGAAGGGAAATATGAAGATGTATCATCTATGCAACACTATTTTATGTGCACTATGGACCAGGAAACTCTAGCACTCACCCAGTACAGACTAATATGCCCACAAAATCTTTTATTCTGCTCTGAAAGAAAAATATGTACACATGCTGAAGAATGTTATCAATAAAAAATAATTGTGAGCCCAATATTGTAACCACTATGTAGTTTACTTTTCCTACCTGTCCACATTGGAATATTATAAGGTGACACCCAAACTACCTACAAATAAATTGGCCATAAACCAAAGAAAAGCATATTAGCTTAGGCTCGATGAAAATTGAAGGAAAAATACAACAAGTGTACCAAATTCCATTTGTGCATTCAATGAATCTTCAATTTTTTGAACTACTTAAGGGTAAAATCTCTAAAAGACACCTACAAATTACCATTTTACTTTCCTTCCACAGGTGAGCCAAACCAGAATGTATCCCGTGCGGTATGTGTAAATATTTTGATGTGTAACTTAAATGTTACCGACATAATCAAATTTTACCTTTTCACAAGCCATCAAAACTAACCTATGGGAGGCCTTAACATAGGTTTACAAACCAAGCAGTTTCTTGTGCCATATGGTTAAAAAGTCGCTCTGATTTTAAGTTTCGTACAAAATTTCTTGATGGGGCCCAAAATACAATCAGCTCTTCGATTATTTCACTATAGTATAAATAGATATTAGCTTGGGTTCATGAGAAATGGCTTGCATACCTCACAAAGGACCATTCCTTTGACATGTTTCTCTTCAAATAGATAACGCACACAATAGCTTTCATAGAGGCAACTTTAATTAAAATTTCCATGTGGCAACAAAGCTTAATTTTTGTCTTCTCTACCAAGCTTCATAAAGATTACTTCCAGAAAGTCTAAAGGGTATGCTGTAGCGAAAAAATGACAAAAACTAAAACAAAGTTTAACAGGCAAAAGGGAACTTTTTCTCCCACACAAAAGTGGGTTCCAAAGGATAAATAGGAACTTTAGTAACTACCTAATTATGCTCATCCCATGCACTTTCTATGTGGATTCCTGAGTCCACAATCAGCCCAGGATTTTTTTAAATTTCCCTCCTTGACACATGGGAAATGCTAAATGGCTCCTCATTATCTCATGGGCCCCATGTAACAGAATCAAAATCAAAATGAACAAATATAGCAAAAAATGTACCCTTTGATAAAGTAACCGAGCAAAGTTCCTTGTGTATGACGACATTCTGCCTTAGGAACTCTTCAGCAGTTTCCAGAGTGTTTACACCATCCATCCATTATCCAATCTTTAACCCTTTAACCGCGCAATTAGGTTGATATTTACCCTCTCCCACAGATGCAAAAAAAAATATTTTGCCAGCCCCGATTTTTTTGTCTCAATTTATTGATTTTTATAGGGTAACTGAGGGGAGCAGTGGGCGAACGAAGGGCAATAAAAATAAAAAGGGACTAGGGTACGGAATCATACGGAATCTATTCAAGCATATTGGGAAATTTCAAGTGGCCAAAGTTACAGAAAAAAATGTCACAGGTCAAATCGCTAATAGAC
>LYUA01000891.1:131459-142945 GCA_002093875.1 Calopteryx splendens | reverse complement strand
TGTGTCCATCAGAGACCTGCCTTAACCGGTAGATTACCAATAATAATAATGTACTTAAAGCGGTCAATCCGTGATTGAAGTTGTTCAAAATTTCGCACGAATGAAGTAGCCCAAACAAAATCCCATGCCTCTGTGATGACCTAGTCATCTATCTTAGTATTCTAGTAAAACCTTTAACAAAATGTCTTCATATTAAAAAAAATAGGTTTATGCATTTTAGCATTACGAGCTACTAATAACTTAGTAATTGGTAAAATTGCCATAAAAAACTCACTTCTTATTCTTTAGCATGATGAAACTGTGCAGTATATTTTGAGATATCGTAAACCATTTAAAATATTTTGTATTTTTGACAGTAAAGGGTCGCATACGCCCAATTTACTTAGTGAGCGCATTATCATCTCCAGCGTTCCTAGTGACAAAATATCCTTCAAGGCCTTCCATATCCACTTCTAAAATGCCTCACTATGAATGTTACAGTATGTTCTCCAAAGTTAGTCACGGAGGGTTTGTCACCTTAAAAAAAATTAGACTTCGATATTGTCTTATACTATATTATATTATGAAGAATGGATTCGAAATGATATATCGCTCAATTCCTGCACAATGGCAGGCATTCGTCGGCATTTGAATGCTCATCTGAATCGTGAAATATTCACATGTATTTTACTCCGGAAAAGCACTAAACCCTTCAAAAATCATTCCTTTACTGAAGGTGTCGGTTGTCTCTGTAATTTTGTATCAAAATGAAGCATGCTAGAATGCTATAAGAGGGTGATATTTCACATAGTTCAAGCGGTGATATACGTAGTACCTAAAATAACTTCAGTAGCCCTGTTTTGAACGACCACCCCGGCACCGAAATCCTTCAGCAAATTAGTTGGGATTCATTTGAGTGGGAGGAGGGGTAAATCGAGTATACATTTTCTTTTCCATGTTAAGAGTCGACTTCAAACATCTCTACTTAAGACTCTAATGGCGAATAAACTAAAATCAATCACAAACATGTGCTCTTCGAGGCAAATAAATTACAAAAATGTTTACTGGCATCAATATGTGAAAGTTAACCTCCAAGATTGAAAGAATTGATTGTAGTTTTTTTTGCTTTACGATTTGAGAATATCTGCAGGGAGGGTTTATCCGTTATATCCGCTTGTTAGCGCAGTGGAAAATAGGATGCTTTAGTGGGATGTGGAAGCAAATCCAAGTAGGTAAGGCAACGAGTCTTGGTGAATGAGTTGTTTGCTGGCCAGGTGATGTATTTAATTGGATCACGAGTCTTCATTTTTCCTTCAACTGTGTTGGCTTCGCGGCCAAGTCGGGCAATCAGCGCGTGGTCTCCGTGTGCTCGAGAAATTACGATTGGGTTCTAGTTCATATAATTCTCAATAAACGTTACGCCTAGAGTGCATGAAATTCTTCACAAAGCTCTGCCATTGTTTTTCTTTTCTAATGCAATGTTATCGTCCCTGGCCGTAGGTTATAATGGTGAAGTTTTCAATGGGAGTTCACGAGGTAATAGGAGATGCATCACGTGTGATGACTCCAGAAAGAGCTGATGATTTACTTCAGCAAAATTTCAATAGCAGTAATAACTCAACTCCTGCCGGTCGGTGGAAATGAAATCTAGTTAGGCCGACGAAAACGGTCTGTCCGTCCTCAAGTGCAAGCTCATAATCTGGCTGCTACGTTTAATATTGCTTGTTAAATGGGTTGGTTATTTAAATTAAGCACATGAACGCCCAGTAAGTTTTTGCTTTCAAGTTATTACGCTCGGAACAGTTTTTTGTATGGGTTCCTGTGCACTTGGGAATTGATGGAAATGAAAAGGCGATTGATTGCATCTACGATGAACGCACTAAAAAACGTCCATGTTGACTACCGAAGAACCGTTGAAGTTGAAGACCGAAAGACTGAGCTACGAAATTTAGCTCCAGGGCTGTGGAGGGACTTGTGGCAAAAAGTAGATAATAACAAACTACCCGCGGTTCAATTGGTAACGACTGTGTAGCCCTCTTCCTTCTGGTGGAGCCGAAGGGAGGAAGTCGTCATCACACGCTTAAGGATATGGCACTGTGTCCACTTCCACCATTTCACGCGAGAGAAAATTCCCCCTCGCTGTAATGACTCTCAGCATAAGACATATCATGGCTGGATGTGGTAAATACCGGAATTTGCTCAGGTGGCAAGTAATCAGGGGTGATCTAAATGGCGTTCTAGGGGACGGCCCTGTGTCTCTAGCATTATTATAAAATATTTTGTCCTTTTACTGTAAGTGAAATTTACGCACACATCACACAATTTTTAATTAATATAATAGATTTATAATATAAGGTTGTGAGCAGTGCAAAATGACCTCAGCCGTCGACGCACCCCAAAACTTAAATCCATTGCTGCAGTTGTCGGCCCCCTTGGAGTTAGTCATCGAACCGTTGCACTCTTGTAAAAAATATTAGCCTGCTTCGGCGCACTTTGCAAATGCTACTAAAAGTAACCTCCCTCTAACGAATGCGCGCATCCAAATGAACGGCTACTTTATGGTGCGCCACCCTGTCCTTAAAAAATTATCTTTGAAATGGGCGAATCACTCATGCGAATACATTCACCATGAAAAACCATTTGGCTGTTCTGGTAATCGAACTTTAGTCGAGTTATCAAGTTGCTTTACACCCCCGTGCTCTGAAATGTAAATTAAGCATCCCAAAAATGTGAATTAATTGATTTGCGATATCATTTGAAAACGACTTTGCATCAACGCTAGAGTTTTGTATCTTAACATGTTCGCGGGATAGTGATTTTTCAGTCTCGCCCGCTAATTTATTTAAAGGCGATATTGATAGCGACAATATGCTTGGTACACGCTTTCTTTATCCTCGCTTCGTAATTTTATTTTGGAGGGTCAATATTGGAAATGGAATATCGCTCAACCCATATTTGAATCGGATTGCTTTGCGGTTAGACAGCTTAGTGCGATACCGTGTATGCATCGCACTCAATTTGTCGCAATGTTACCCAGTCCGCACAGCACTTCCTCCTTCAATTCCAGTTTACCTCGCGTGCTAACGGTATAGATGTTCCTACCTGTATTTCAGTTCCCTTCGCAATATTGTAATTAGCACATTAATTGCGAAACTGATGGACGTCATAGGTAGAAGTGATTCTTGAAAAAAATCTTCACGATTCACCAGAATCAACCCAAGGGCACTAACTTTGCTTCTATAATTTACTTCAAAAACCTTGCTGCTACAATTTCTTCGTCAATACCTTTCAATTAGCGTTATTCATTGATGAGTATATCAATTCGTGAATCAGATAATCGCAGCGCTCCATTCCCTCTGGCCCGATGCTAATTCTATCCCACCCTGAAAGATCTTCCGCCCGACATCCCCTTTATTTTTCCCTATATTTTTATCTTGGTCTTCTCTCTGTGACCTTCCCTTCTCTTATATTCCTGAAAAATTTATGGTTTTAAGGTGTGATCTATCAGTACAGTTGCTCATCCCATTAAGGATAGGGCATTAAGTGGTTTTTATTGTGATGTTAGGCCATATGGTGTTTTCACAATCCTAGTTAGTGTTCAATTGTGTATACTTCCTCATTTCTGATTTTATCTGGCCATTTTGTTCTCCAGCGCCAAGTTTCGAATACTAGTGCGTATTATTCTCCGGTCTGATTTTTCTATGAATTCAATAATGATTACCACACTTGACTCGGATTTTTCCGTGTTGATTTTTAGTAAAGCTTAAAAGTTTGTGATATTATGCTTAAAGTTCATGATTTTATAAACACTCGTTTCTATGCTTAGCGTTACCATCAGCTGCATACTGGCCTGGTTGCTAAATCAATCTATTTAAGTGAGAAATGTCTGAGTTTCATTTGTTAATAAAATTCACGTTAAGTTATCCCCTTGACATTTAATCCATTCCAAGTTTTACCAGCTGCATATCGCATTCCACTCGACTTCTCGAAAACCTTCCCCAAGTTCCCAAGGACTACATGCTCGGCTGGTGGACATGAATCATTTTGTCAGCCAATATCCATAGGTAGAGTATGGCCTCTCCATAGAGAAAATAAGATATGCAGGACGGCACACACGCGCTCGAGTCACCTGAACATTCTAACCGAGGTTTTCCTATAGGGATTAACGAAACAAGCGAATGCATGGTAAAGGTTTCAGCTCCATTGCTGCATTACGCAGACAGCTGATTTAATTCTATGAAACCTATAAGCATTTATTCCATGTAATTACCAAATTAGTTTCCATGGAAGATAAAAATTATGAAGATATTTTCCATTTCATTATTTTTGATCATTTATAGTCGTCGCTCTGCCATTAAAATATGGTGGTGATTTACAGTGATTTCATAACATTATACTTGTCTAGAAATTAATTCTAACCAACCGGCATTTAGAACTTATTTAAAAAATTAAACTTGCATACTATAGTTACTGCTAAAAGTATGTTGCAAATTAAAGCTGAAAATGTACTTGAAGCACTGCTGTGGTGTGTTTTTAGCCATTGCTGTTTATACTTAAAAAATAAAAATAGGAGGAATAGGTAATTAAGAATGTGTACTCCAATGTGGAGAATAGAATAGATAATTAAGTACGCGATCGTAAACAAAGAAAGCTGTTGTTAAGTTCCATGCAAGTATACAAAGGAAAGAAAGAGAGTGTCAGAGTAGCAGAATAAGTATTTATTAATATTATCAAATAATTATCAGAGGAGATGTCGGTAATGAAGGATGATGTATAAAATTACGTTAAAATATACCCGTCTTCGCTGGGATATGATTTATGTAGTTATTATTAAATTTACCCTATAGATTGCTTTTCATTTTGGTGTTTTAACTGTTTCTTTTCGATAGCTGGCTGTGCCACGTGCTAAGGAGAGTAGTGGTGCGAGACAATTCTGCCTACTGGGGAACGGGCGGGTTTCTCTCGTGGTGCAAATTACTAGCAATCGATGCGTCCTAAGGTTTCCCTTTGCACGTTGTTTCAGGATCCCATAGGGACCGAGTTTTTCCTATCGCGATGAGACGTTTAAAATGGACTTTATCTGGTCATTCAGTGACAACTTGGATACGGATGGCTCAACTCAACTCTACCTTTAAGCCGGAAAAACCGTAAATTCGTCTTGAAAGTCGTGCTCAAAAAGTGATTTGATCATACTCTGGCTCCTCAACTATTTTATGCCATTTTTAGACGACCCAGAACTCAGTTTCTTTCGTCCTACGAACACATCGTGGAGCAGTTTGCCGATGGCCAAAGAATGTTTTGTATAAAATGTGCTAATTTTTCTAGTTTCTTGTTTTCATTGTATTTTCCTTTTCGGCGACTACCTTCGTCCATTCAAAACATCGGCGGCACGTGGGGTCAAAGATGTGACAACATTTATCTTCCGTTTCTATACTTTAAATTTCTCTCATTTCTAGTGCCATCGTAGGGCTCTAAGGTCGTCATATTAATGAAGACGTCTGTGTTGACGACGTTCAGTCACGTTGCAGTGTTGTTACAGTCTACGTTTGCTTTTGAGTACACTTATCCTGGGATTAAATTTTCTCTCTGTGACGCATCACTGCCGGGGACTTTTTTGCACTACTGTTTGTTTTACTCCTGAATAAGTCAGTGAGTATGGAGAAATTAGGCTTTATGGCCGGTTGAAATCTCAATAAACCTATCTCTTGGGGATGTATTTTGGGAACTTAATTTACGAATATGGCGAAGAATGAGGGGAAATAACAGATTCATTCTATCTTGCGTAAAATATACCAATGCCCTTCATCTTGGACTAGTATTGAGGTATGTCTATCAAAGTAATTAACAGCTGTTTTTTTTGTTTTCTCCATAAAACTTCCCTTGCTTTCTTATGTAAGGATTTGTTTTTAAAACCCATTGAACAAGAGACCCTATGGTCTTGCAAGCCTATACCAATATCTCCTTTTGGTCAGTACGGTGAACCAGAAATTAAGCTCTATCGTATATCTACTGTGGAAAATAAACTTATTTTTATTACTTTGGGTATTTCGACAGAGAAGGTATTGGGATAGCCTCGTTTCAAAAAGGTTTTTTAACACCCACGTATATCGCTACTATTTCGAAATGATGTATTTATGGATAGCTTAAATATGGTTCCTTTCTAATGTTTTTGAATAAGAGGATATGAGTACATTAGGACTACTTCTTCTACTACTTTGAATATGATATTCGTGATGGTGCAGGCCGTGACTTAGTGTGGTTTTTATATTCAATACGTGAGAACGGGCCGTTCGAAATCTTTACGTTCCACTAATATGTTTTTATATCGACCAGTTTCGCTGCCCTGTAGTATCTTCAGAGTTTCTCATAAACTTAATGATATTTTTGGAGGGACGCATTGAAGATTGGCTAAGGAATCCGGAAAACTCCGTGCATTGGAGCATTTATATTCCTCTCTCTCTTTACTCAGTTTATGCAAGAGATCATTTTTACGCTTGCGCTTAAGTGCAAGTCTTGCTGATGCTATTTTTCCTCCCCGAACCCGACTTAGACGGGCTAAGTCATCTACGTCCAAATCGTTTCGCTCAATCGCTTCTCAAACCTCGCCATTTCTTTCCCCGTTTGTCTCCCATTTTCCGTCGTTTACGAATCTCTGTATCATTCGTGTTCGTCGGTGCGGAGAAATTATATCCGTATATGAATATATTATATATAATACGTACATTTCAATTTCGTATGAGAATTTGGTATATTCCGCAAGCTCCCAGGAGAATTCATGCTAATATATGGTCTCACCTAAAGGGAAAGGGTTGCGGGGAATGTGACCTCAGATGGGAAGTATTAATTTTTTACCACATACTGGACAGAGTTATGACTAGACAAATAGCCATTTTCGTACTTCTACGCATGGAAAGACTGATTGTCAGCTATATTGTTTATCAGCACACATTATAAACATTTGTAGTTGTTAGTGAGTAGGTATGACGTGATGTTAAGGAGGAGGTTTTGAAGACTTGACTGTATGCGGGATCAGAAAACTTTTTATCAGATTTTATTATTATATTTTACAGAACAATTTTTTTATAATCCACCTTGCCCAGTGTAGAGGCGCAATGAGGTCAACGCGATATTATTCTTGAGTTCAGTAGAGAGTTCAAAAGGGTGATGCTTTAGTAAAAAAATTTCTTCTGCGGTCATCCGTTAGCTCGTAAAGCGAAAATGAAAATGCTTAAAATTCGCCTCTAATTCCTTTATAGTTACTGCGTAAATGGATGTGGCTCTACCAATGCCACGGCATTATAGACTGTAAGCACCGTGACGAATGGATGGAAGGGGCTGACTTGAGACGTAACAACTATGGGCCCACTCTCTTAGCGAACGGGTTGACCTCTTTGATGTTCATCTGCATATGCCTCAGAAACAGGGCGACAGGTTGAAGAACGGAAAAATATGGGTATTTATGCTTCTTAAACTCCATCAGAAACGGCAATAAACAATTTGTAAACGAGCCCGATCAATTTGTCGGTTAATTAATGGAGACGCTCTTTTCATATAAATTAATTCAGATTAACAAAATGTGATTATAGATTTCCAAAGAGAAATGTGTTTGCAGTTCGTCTCTATGTCTCGAAAAGACCCAAAACCCGGTTTTCATTGCTGGCACGTGATTCAAGTGTAGCAAGTAGAGAAAGCATGGAGTGGCCTCCATGTGTACGCGGGGGCTGTTTTGTCAGTGTTGGGTGACGGGAGGAATGCTCTCGTGTTAGGACGCCTCGCTGTCCACGTCCGGAATGGCGGTCGACGCGGCGCCTTCACCTTCCAGCGGCGTGCTTTGCGTGGTGAATGATCTCGGTGCGTCGCATCGGTTTCCGAAACACCGTCCCTTCAAGGCATCTCCCGATGAACTCCCGTGATCCGCGTCACTCTTCGGTGGCTCACTCTACGCTGATGGCGGAGCGCGAGCTGCGTGATTGAAAGTCACGTGTAGAGCGTTTAATTTCACGCCACTTACCGTAAGAGATCCGTGTCGTTCGAAAATTTCTTCTCCGCTTGGGAACAATGTTCGATTAGGTGAAGGGACCAGGTGGCGAGTAAAATTAAATTTCAGCGGCTACGGGCTTATCGCAAAGGGTTGTAGGATAAATGACAATAACCATTGCAGAAAAATTGGTGGTTTTAACAAGCAGCTTCTGAACCAATCAGTAGGGAGTTCGTGATGAGATTGACTTGAACGGTTGTGTTGTCTGCGATTTCCCAAGATGATGTGATTGGTGCGTGGATTCAACAATAGATAGGACAGTGAGTGGCTTATTTATGTTGGTTTTCAAAACGGAAAACGGAAGCCATCTTTACTCATGTGTTCAGTGCTATAATTTACCTACGTGGTCCTTTCCAGCAACCGGGCTTCGGTTCTGCTTTAGAAATTGAGATAAATATCGTGACTTTAAAGTTCACTTGCAAGCCGGTTACTGTCCAACATGGGGTATTAGATAACTGAACCGGAAATGTGAGGAGAAGGGTATGATAAGGGAGGTTTGCGGTGGAAGTGAAGGGCTCTATATGCTCGCGGCATGGGGTATGTGGACAAGTGATAGTATATTCCATATCTAGCGAACCGTTTGAGCACTGGGATGCGTGGTATGGTGGTTTGAATGTGTTTGAAAGGAGTGTATTTTTGGGAAACATGCGGAAATAAAAGATCGATAAGATCATATCATAGGAATTTACCATGGTTTGAATGAGTATTCGTTAAAACTATATGCCTTAATGATACACTAGGATCTACTCCATTAATGCACTGAACCAGTATTCCTTCTTTTGATGTTGCAGAGAAAAACTTGTGCTAAGTGAAGATGAGGTCCTTTCTTGGCTGCTCATTCGCTCCCCTGCGCCGCACTGTTTTGAAATCATTTTCGTATTTAAATATTTGTCAAAGTTTATAGCATGGTTCTAACCTAATGAATACTGCGGATGTTGAATGAATAATGCTAAAATCTTGCTTTTAGTGAAATAAAAGTGGAAAAACCAAATTTCATTTTGGTTGTTTTAGTTTCTAATTTCAGTATTATTACCCATCTTAAATTAATAAAGTGACAAATTATGTGTGCGCTTAATTGGAAGACAAATATTTTTGTTCATTCAGCACAATGATGAGCGCTTGTAAGATGACACTGTTAATTTCAATTTAAGTTAAATTAAATGCAATAGTAAGTTGTATATTCAACCTTTTTTATGATTGCCTATTTCCCTGTCCGTAACAATTCCAGTAACAACGCAGTTAAAAAACATGGTTCCCAAGGGCAAGAATATCAAACCTCTCTCAGGATAAGGTCTTCGGTAATCTTTAGCGTGTGGCGTCAGCATTGGTTGTTGAAGGGTGCGTGAAAACAAAAAAAAATAAGACCTTGTAGTGTCGAAGTCCGGGAAGAGGGTTCACCACCCATATTTTCACGTGTGCATCACTAAATGTGTATCAAAAGCACGATTAAGCATGTTTGGGAATCCAGTTCTGGAATAAAATGCTTAGCCCTTCACGCCATGGATATAAAATAGCAGTAGCTGTAGCTAGCTGCATCGGGGAGATGAGAATCTTGATTAATCCTCGCCCTTGAGGACCTTTCCCTCTCACGAGTGTTTTTCGTTCCGACGCAAATGTACCCACGTACAGCATATACCGATTACAAATAAATTCATGGCAATGAAAACTCGTATATATTGCATTAAACATGCCTCATAATGGCAGGCCATCACTATTTAGCGTTTGGAATTTTTCCTTTCGCCTTGTTCACCCACATTAGCGTGCGTAGGAAAATGACAAATTATCAATTATTATTATAAATTATTATTGTGTGCCGTCGAAACTAGCCGGTCTTGAAATATAAGCAACGGCAAATCGCAATTAAACAGAGCGCTTTCTTTTCGACTCGCAATAAAGTTAAACTCTGTCCTCGAAGTTACTGAAACTAGGATCATGTTTTCGTTTCGCCCAGTGGCAATTGTCGTAAGGCGTAAAAATAATCTTCGCCGTTGAAACTAACCGTCAAGAACCCGACGTACCTAGTTTATTTTTCATGAATGGTCGTGAGTCAAAATAAAAATAAATTTAACTCGAATCCAAGTTATTGAGGAAGACCGCGTGTGTAATATTACCATGCCTCGGAACATTACGGTAATTCACACATTTTTGATCATTCCATGTCATTGGTGATGCCAGGTCATTGATGCTTTCATACCCATGTGTTCGAAATGCTTAGCTAGTTCAACTCAAGACACGAGCACTGCCGAAATGAATGAAGCATGCGTACCTCATGACTGTTTACCATTGGACGTGTTGTGCGACAGTAAACATTGCCGAAGGTAATCATGTGGTTCAACTGATCTAATGCGTAAAGAATTTACGCATTATATCAGTTGATTTAGGCTCATTGTGGTGAAATGTTTAGCTGTGACCTGTAGTAGATTAAATATAGTTTTGCTTCGGCCTTCTCTCGAGTATCGTTCCATTTAGTTTTGTTTCGGCGATTTGTGTCAAGGAAAGGACCTATTGAATATTATTTTTAAATTTAAGTTTTGTCCTGATTGCTGGATGTGAAGTGTTGGATGATGAAAAATCACTTCACATAAAAACGCAGAAATTCTTTATAACTTCTGTTCATCGAAAGAGTTACTTTTCTTCCCTAAATCAAGCTACTCAGGAAGCTGAAGCGTTTAAAGCCATATTAATTATAGAGAAAGTGCGAAAGCCATGGTGCTTGTAACCAATGAAAGAAATTAATGTATTGATGACTTCCCTGACGAGATGTGTATTTATTTTCTTACACGATGAATCAAGGTCGTAAACTATTCAAGATGGGGAGATCTTTGATTTAGGAGGATGTTCCGCTACGAGAAACATAAAAATTGTGGCCTCACCGTTAGGTGCCCATATTTCGATACTAAAACTTCGCAAATTTTTATTTTCTCGATTCGAGACTATTTAAAAAATTATGTGGATCAAGCTGCCAGAGGTATCGAGTCCTAAGTTCCACCGTAGTACCCTCTGGTTCCACCGAAGGATGGTCTATCTAGAATTCCTGACGTCAACGTAAAAAGTTTAGAATTTCTCATAGTTGATGAAGTACATACATGTACGAATATTTTTCGCCCATGGTTAATACTTCGGGAGTTTGTGATTTTCTAAAAATTGGTAAACTGCGCCCGTTAAAAATTAAGGTAATTAGGTAATTAACAGTAAGAAAAAAATAAATCTCATCATCATAGTAATTCAATCCCAAGATTGGTTGACTGCAGCCCTCCATTCTTCCCTATCCCATATCAATTACCTTACTTCACCGTAGGGCTTCCTTCTTACATCCCTCTTTACATGTCCTGCATATTTATCCCTTGGTCTCCCCTGAGAAACTTTCCCTTCTATCTTCCCTTCGATTATGACCCTGACTTATCCGTTGTGCCTCATGGTGTGACCAAACCATCTGATTCTTCTTTTCCGTATGGTGCTCCATATGGTC
>LYUA01000891.1:118549-131442 GCA_002093875.1 Calopteryx splendens | reverse complement strand
GTGACCAAACCATCTGATTCTTCTTTTCCGTATGGTGCTCCATATGGTCTTTTCCTCTTCTGCTATTCTGTATAACTTATTGGTTTCTAACTTTATCCGTCCATTTGGAATCCGTCAGGAATCGTCTTCAGCACCAGGTCTCGAAGGCTTCTATTCTCCTCTGCTTTGTTTTTTCCGATGGTCCATACCTCTCATTCATAGAGTGCCACGCTCCAGACGAATGCATGGGCGTACTTCTCTCTTGTTTGTAACTTTTTCTTCTTTGAGCACATCAGTTGCCTCTTCACCATAAACGCCATCTTGGCTGGTGCTAATTTGCGTTTGATGTCTGACGAGCTTCAATCCTGTGTTATGGTTTTTCCGACGGACGTGAATGATTCCAGTTCTAATTTCTCTCCTTGTAGTTGGACGTCTTCTGTCAGCTTCTCTCATCTGCACACTAGTATTTTATTTTTCTTATTGTTGATTTTCATGTTATATTCTTGAAGCGTTTCTTCCATTGCCTTCTGTGATACCTGTNNTCATGTTATATTCTTGAAGCGTTTCTTCCATTGCCTTCTGTGATACCTGTAGATCTTCTGAATATAGGCCCTTGTAGTAAAATTAAGTACTTATATAAAATGCAATACGATCAATCTAAAAAAAATATAAAATTTCGTCAAGTATCGTAGTTACCCACGTAGCGAAAAACTGAGCTTAAGGCCACTTAATTTCTTCTTTCATTTTTGGTTGTATTTCATGTCTCTCTGGTAATATATCCAACTAACATTTAAGCCGTATTATTTATGTAAAACTTAAATAAATTTTGCGTTATCCATGAAGATACCGTTGAACATCAGCATATCATAATCGCAGTTGTGAACTTGTGATTCATAAATTCATGAAAGAAGGTATTCAGAGGATGAAATTTATTTTTTTTAATGGAGGGAACTGGATTTAAAAAAATTATTTTTCGAATTACCTAATTTTATTTCCACAAGCTGAACAAATTCCTGTACTGCAGAGATCTTATACCTAGTGTTATGGCGTAAGGTGAATGTACCTCGAGGAGTCGCAATATTTTATGTTGAAATATATAGCGATTGGCTGTTGGTAATAATATTTAATAATTCAAGCGTCGTTAACTGAGATATAATATAACGGGTCATTTCCAAGCCCTTTGCTTGTATAATAGGGTACCCATAGGGTGTGGTTTCCGTAAGAATGAAGGATGAGGGTCTTGGAACCCTTTTCATGATCCCTTTCGGCCTGACCTACAACATATACTAAGACGTCCAAGTGACGGTCCCTCCAGCCAGCGTCTAGTCCTCGTCAGGATCGAGTAATGTCATGTTTACCTCAGACGAGAACCATAGTGCTAGATTGAGGCGTTCTTTGTTTTTCGTAATTTTTTTGTGTATTCGGCATTGAGCGTAATATAGCCTAATGCGCATTATTGTTTCGAAACATTTTCTTAAAAAAACATTTCCACAATTCACTAGTCTACTATCTCAGTCTAACAAAGTAATTAAAAATTATATCGAAGAAATTTCTATTAATTGCATCTGTTTTGTCCGCATCTTCATCGTAGTTTATTCTAGTTTAGCTAGGGACCAGATCCAAAAGAGCAGGATGGTGTCGATCGCTGGTCTTTCCCACCCATTATGCACTTGGCAGACGAAGGAAATAATCTCGGCGAGCGGGCCGTCATGCCATAATACGTGGTGCCATCGTATCATACTCTGTTAAAATGTGGGGTTAGTGGCCCTAATTACATCCTCTCCGACAAATTTCTAGATACGCAGTTTTTTGCTGTAGGTCCAGTGCCAATTCCATATTCGTGTTGACAACACCGATGCAAAATGATAGCATTTGTGTGTCGAAAAGTATTGCTTTAAAAGAAGGTGGCTGCTTTAAATGCCTTTCTTCTTTGGGTTTCAGCCCTTAGACTTAATGGCAGCTATTGCACTCCTCCATAGATTTTTATCCTCGGCAAGTCCTTTCGTTTCGGTATAGGATGTGCAGCTGACGTCCTCTAATATTTGCTTTATATATTTCAATCTAGTTTGACCTCTGCAATTTTTCCCAGGAATGTTACCTTCTCTTATAGTTCAAATGCAGACTTCCAGCTGTAGGATGTGTCCTTCATTCATCTGCCTGCTGAAGTGAAAACACCGTTGTTTGATGCATCGCATTGTTTTACTCCTTTCGTCTGCTCGAAGATATTTTGCATACAAGCCCAGCCAAGTGGGAAGCGGAAAATGATTCCGTTTAAAATAAGCCATGGCTAGGGAATGAATCCGCGACCTGCTGCGTCCGCTCGCTGTTTCACTTCCTCATTCCGTCCATACGTTTCATCCCTAAATATTCACTCAATTACTCGCGGCTACTGAGAAATGTATTTGGTAGCGGAGAGGAAGTATTTTAGTACATGTGTCCTAGGTATTCTTGACAGCTATATTTTGCTACATAAACACGGAATATCCATTATATAATGACGTACCCATTCATTACCGAGGTGGGGTTCATAACAGTGATTTTCGGTTAAAATGGCAATAACTACTCAAATAGTCAAGTAGGCAATTAGAGATAACACATGTTCTCAAACCAAGTCACTTCCAGTGAGAACGAATAAGGCATGGATGTTATATGTCGCATCCTTATTTTAAGGTATTAGCGCCATTCAGAAGGCATTACACTTTCATAGTCAATTTACTCATGACACTGCCTTGGTTTCCTTTTCTATTACGTCCCTGTTATTCGGGTTCAATTCAAACACGAAAGTTTAAAAATGAATGTATCTGGGCGTATGGCACGTAACTTTTAGGCGAATACGTTTCGAGTGTCATTAAGAATTATTGTTGTCATATTTCGTGTATCGTGGTCTATGGTTCTAGGAGATCAATGATCATAGAGAAATGCGTCATCAATGGGCAATATTTCATAGATTACCTTTTGAAATATAAGTTTCGACATGAAAAGTGATTGTATTTTTATGCTCAATAATTTATAGTTACAACTACGTAGTTTGGAGATATTACATAATTGTCAAACTAATTGAAAATGGTGTAATATATCTAAACTAGTCGTAATAAAACGGCGAACAAACGGCAAGTGCGTTCCTTATCATCATGACCACATCAGTCAATTTGCACCACATCAGTCCCGATACAAGAAGAGCTATGTAGTGCACACCCTAGTTGGGGATATGGATAGAGAGTGTCGGGGATTTCACGAGGGCCTCCTCCTTCCGCCACCCACCCTCTGATGGGTGCGGGGAGTGGCGGAGGGAGAGGAGTTATTCATCTGCCCAAACTTCTCGGACTGAAGTTGGTCGGACGGGTGAGGGATTCTGGGCTGGCACACCGCCTAGGCTTGTAGTTTTCTCTTATTCTTTTTCACTCTGCCTGAACTCTTCGATTGGGAGCGTTTCCTGTAAATGCATTTATGCATGCATACAAACCATTTACGTGGCTCCGCTTCGGGATAAGCTTGTTTTTTTCTTCGAAAGGAAATTGCAGGTTATGTGGGAAAATCCTTAAATTTCAGCTTCTAATGTCACCTGCAAACTAAGTCCCATCCTTGAGTTTGACCTTACGAATGGTTGTCAAAATAGGGAATGGTTCCCATTTGAAGGAAAATTAAGCACGCGGGGCATAATTAAAACCCTTAAAAAAGCCCGGAAAAATATTTATTTTGGTGACAGTGACAGTCCCTAGACTATGACTTGGCTGTTAATAATCTTTGGTTAAATGTAATTAGATGTCAAAATTCACCGCTTGCAGCGATATTGCCACGTGGCTTTGGTCCAGTGGTATTTTACTTTTATAATCCATCTAGTTTATAACCCACTCCCCGCCAGGCTGTTACATGACTTTTGAGCAAACACTCTTCTAATAAAGTAAGGAAAACACTGCTGTTCAAGTGAAACGACTGCACAGTATATATGCACCTTTTCAATTGTTTAAGACTTCGTTTGAATAACGTTGAAAGTTAAAACTTTTTTTTTTAATTCGTCAAAATTTTACTCTCATCGATGAGTGTATGAAAGTTATGGCCTTAAACCTTGACGGTTGTCACGAGTGTGAGGTGAGAGAGGAAATGGCTGAAGCCAGGAGAAGAGTCATTAGAATACGTCAAGTGTCGGAATGCCCCAGGTGCAGGACAGGTGAGAGGTGATCCCCCAATTGTCTAATTAAGACCTCTTATTGGAGATTGAATGTCTGAGGTGTCAAGTAGCCTGAAATGCTTCCGATGCTTTGTGCAAATGATTTTCGACGGTTAGTTTTTTACGTGTGGCATGAAACGAACTTTAGCCCCGAATACCCTATGCCTGGAATTTGACGCTTCAGGCGCCAGAAGCTAGCAGAACGAAGAACTTATTTCAATTTGGGCTAATCAGCGGTCCGTCGCAAAAATATTTAGTAAAAACACACGGTGACTTTTGAGGAAACAAATGTTGGCGAACATTGTCATGTAGAAAAAAATCCTCTGTAAAACCACCTCAACAAGGCCAAATTTACGCTTGTATACTAAACTGTATGCAAGTTCTTCGCACCCGTTGAGTGCTAATTGCCCTCGGTGAGTTGTGAAAATGTCGAAACGTCCAACCTTCTCCGTTGAGTGGTGGTTTGAGAGAATGAAGGCTTGTGCCATCAAGGATTGAGGTGGCTTCATCCACCCACGCGCTAAAGAATGCAGTATAGTCGTTTCAAATCATGTTCAGCCGGAGTTGGCGTTTATGGTCATTGACAAGAAAGCTACTTCACTTCAGATGCCAAGTTTCCATTCTCCGAATCCAAGTAAATAATTAAATACTCGAGAAGAAGCTGTGGACACCAGAACCTATTAATTGGCGAGGATTCAGCGAGAACATTGGAAAAAAAATTGGGCTGAAAGGGAAGGATAATACTCTCTTATGTCTTTGTCCATGATAAATTCGGCATTATTGTTATGCTATTATACTTTTCCTCATCTCTGGCCGGTATTAGTGTTAGCATTATATTTAATTTGTCCCTTATGACTAGAAGTTTTAATTTTTAGACTCCGAGTAAAACGAAAACATGGAAACATATTTCACTCAATGATTCAGAACCCATACAAGTACTTAATTGATAATATGTTAGAAATGCAAAATCTCAGCCAGTTACCTACTTTGCGAAGTAATTTATTCTATTGCCATGATACGTGCTTTACACAAAATGAACTCGGGAAAGAAGAGTTACTCCATTGCACTGACAGCTTTTAGTTCCAATTTATTGGTGTGGTAGCTTCGAAGGTACGCTTATGTTTTTATGTATGTGCATATACCACTGTGACGCTTTAAAAACGTGCCAGAAGATACCTTATCAAGGTGAAACTGGTCGCAGTAAATACATTTCTCGCGGAAAAGTACAACGTTGATTTCATTAATGCATATCAGACACTTCACGCCTGAAGTTACTAAATTTACTATTTTTTTAATTAGGAATCACATATCGTAATTTTGAATGAATTATTTTTAGGTCGGATTGCAAAGACGGTTGCAGCTTTAAGGCTAATTTCACTACGGGTGTGTTTAACGCTCTATGCATTGGGGGCCATTAAACCTTGCGGTATTTATGACCGTCGTCTTGTGTTACCCGTGTCGGAAGTTCTTGGCGTTTCTCGTGCATCCTCTTGCTTCATTCATCATTGATCAGTGACGCACTTGTCGCAGCGAATGAAATCCGAGGTGCAGTCGCGACCGCTGTACGATTCCCACGTAAGGATGCAGGAGGTATGCCATCCACAGTCATGCACACTCGGGCCATGCGCGTCGACGGTTCCGCCTGTTGGGAGCGGGCTAGAGGCCAAACAAGTGAACGCTAATAGGAACCTTGGGGAAAGAGGAATTCAGTCGCCATCCAGCTGATGGCACGGCATTAAGCCAAACCAGGATTCCGCCTCATCTGCCGCCCTTCCACTACCAACCGCCTCCGATCCTCCTGCGACTGACGATTTTCCTAAGACGCTCAACACTCGTCTTGGGTGCTGCGAGATGAGATGAAAAGAATCGGGACGTGAGATATGCTCTATCGCCATGTCCAATGACTCGATTATCTTCAACTGTTAACGATACACCGTTTTGCTGGACGTTTTCCTAGCATCGGCAGCGAACGAACGGCTAATGGTCTTACTATTTACCTTTAATCGTGTAGAACTAACGGTTTTTTACAACCGACCCCGACGACCTTCATTGCGAAACATCCCGGAGTTGAAAGCTTGGAAAACTCCTTTTTGGACTGTGGTGTAATTAAATTAATACATTTTTTGTCTGCGTGTGAAGATTAGTTAATTCTGTCAGTGTCGGGATAGCCCTAAAAGTTTTTTGATAAATGATGAGGTTTCTGTAAATTTCCTTATTAACGTTCAGGGATTACTCTTGTGTCGTGGAGAGCACGCAACAAAATCTGCATGTAACAAATATCTGCATTTCACACGTCATTTACTTTCGCCTTTTTTCTCCATCACCCAGTCTGTATCCAAGAACCGCACACCATGGTAGAATCTAAACCACCTTTCTGACCATATCCTCTGTGCTCCTTGCGATTAACCCGTAATAGTTTTTATCAAGGAAAGTTTTCAGTTACGGCTTCACATAATATTTTGTACAAGGCCAGCAAATACAAGCAGTCACTTAAAAATGACTCAATTCAATTGCTCAATAAGCGTTGGCTTTAACTACGTGCAAACGGTACCTACATCCTTATTTCAACGTATTAAGAAGAAGAAAAAGTTAGGCTGAATATTTATTTTTAGTAAGTTATCCCCTTTTTAGACTTTTTGCTATGGCGATAACATACTTACGCGTGCAAAACATTTTGTAGGACACTACTGGAAGCATTTTGCAGCTACAATTGTAACTATTTCCCACACTCATTCTACTGTCTTTAATATATTTTTTAGCACTTACTTAGAATGTGCATATCGAGCATACATTTGTCAGGGTCTTCTTGAAAATTAACATGATATTTACAAATATAGGCCAGAATTAAAGTCGTCTTAAGGCAATATTTAATCACAAATACCAGAATATCTCGGTTTATCGTTTCCCAAAGCCATAGGTCGATAGACACGTCCTTATACTTCGTTTGTGGAGAGCCTTCTAAGGACTATTAATTTGCTCCGTTGCTGGCTAGATCCAATATTCACAGTTACATAATTCTGTGTTTTGTTTCATTTGCCGTAATTTGAAGACTTAATAATCGCTTGTACCCATTGTTGTCGAGCCGTATTTAGGCGCTCTGGGCAAGTTTTGCTCGCGCTGAACAGGTTGGGCTAAGTGCGTCATAGTGTATAGGTTGGCTTTATTCTCGGTGCACGCAGCCAAACTCCTTTGTGTTTCTTGGCCTCAGTCATTAACCGTTAACTTCAAATCAAATGTACCATACTAGTAACTCAAATCGCAAACAAAAAATCATTCCAACCGGCAAATCATAAAAAAACGAAAACAATTAGCTTTCTATCGGTAGGATGGATGCGAAAACCCACGTGGTAAGGAGTCGAGGTATTTTATCCCGCCTTGTGAATGGACTAAGCATCATTTAACATTTAAAGGGGCCTTTGCTTCGTGCAAAATTATATATATATTTTTCTTTTGTTATACATACCTTCATTTCCTCGTATGAGCCAAACGTTTTAAAAAAATTTGACAAAATTCGTAGCAGTCCACTTTTTCATGCATGAAATGTACTCTTTAATTATGTGTCTCAGTTCTGGCAAATTGTTGTATCTATATTTTTGTGACACTTAGGTATCGCATTCTTCAGTCTATTCGAATGGCAACAACATAGTAATTCGATAGTAAAATCATTCAAATCAGAATTTTAAAATCGGAGGGGAAGAAAATTTTTAACTTAAGTAACAAATACATTTACTCGCGATGGATGAAGCTCACTTTAATTTTTGAAATAAGTGAAATCTGGGTAATATTTATCGTGCTACAAAATAGCAATACTATCAATAAATATATGTTCCCATGATCCATTAATTGTACTTTTAAATTGAAAAGTAATTGTTGCTCACAATTAATTTTATTTAATTCCCAGATGCCACCAAACTTTTTATTATCATTCTGACTCCCCGATTACGGAACACCGTCAACTGTTTCTAAGCGAGAGAAGCGACCGACAAAAAATGCCGTTAAATAAATTTTAATTGGTTTTAAAAGTTTTAGTATATGGGATATAAAGGAGCAATGGAAAATAATATTTTTTGTAATGCTACAGTATATATCCTTTGATGCATTGCCAATGAAAAATTACTGTTGGTAAATTTTTACAAAAGTAATTTACTTTTTTATTGTTTTTAACCTTTCACTTACTCGATCGATGTACACTACCAGTACAATTGAGAGATGGTTTTTACATTTTATTTTTTTTAATACCTTCCAAATATTTTGAATCAAATCACCGTGATGGTTGTAACGCAGCGTTCGCTAGACCAGGGAGCGACAGGGAAATTCGGGAAAAGTGGCGGAAATCAATGCGACCGGGAAGTCAGCCAATATGCCGGACTGTCTGGGATTTTTTCAGGAGATATACAAAAAATATTTTTAAATCCATTTCGAAATCGTTCTTCCATTGTGAGCAACAAAAACTTTTGAAATGAAGATTTTTCAGAGAAAATGGCCATATGTGGCCTTTAAATGTTATTGCGATAGTAATAACATTATTTAGTGGAATTACTTCGTATCATTTATCTTCTTTAAAATTCTAAGATCATTTTCGTAAGCTTTTATTTTAACAAGATTATTTTTGGAAGGAGATTACATTTTCTGAGAGATGCCTACTTCATACCCTGTTTGTTATTTCTGCCAAAATCATTTCGGAATCACCTTTGTGCGAGGCGTGTCAATCTCAGATAGCACTTCAAAAGTAACATCTAAAAACCTTCAATTCCATCTAATAAGTAAAACCCAGTTTTTATCACTATTACGAGGCACAATGCAAAGTGAACCCGGTGAATACAATAGTGTTTATATTTAATGGCAATTTTGAAGTCGGGGAATATTTTTGTCAAACTTGTAATAGTCGGTGAATTATTTGTTAGGACTTCGGTGACCACCCTGGTTTCGACGACGGGCTTTCCGGGTAAAGTAGTGCCATTACAAAAATTTGCTCAGCCGCCACAGTTCAATGAGTATTCATTTATTACACGGAGTCGTAATCAAGTCCACGCGGTATTCACTCCGACTTTTCAAAAAAGAAAGGGTGGTTTGCCCTTGAGTGGCTCACGTTGGCTAGCCGCACGGTCGCTGGCTCCACTCACTCACCTGGCCCCGTCCTCCTTCCTCTCGAAGGGAAGGACCACAATGTGGCAGAACTAGGGTTACTAAAAATAAATTGCCATTTCCCAGACTCGGAGGCAAGTGGAGGCAGTGGAGGGGCAAGCGGAGTGAGAGATTGTGATGAGCTTAATGCTTAAGGTGATGCTTAGATATGTGATGTCGTATCCAAAGGTTTTAGTGGAGAGCTTATGACTCTGCAGTTCACGAAAAGGAATGAGATTTGTCTCCGCTAAGGTACGCGGTTCCATGCTTGCAGTTGCCTATTTTCGTAGTAAGGGATGATGACTGACTTGCCCCTGTGACGCCGCTATGTAAAGCCTCGTAGGAGAATTTTTCCACATAGTGCTACTAGCGTAAGTCGTGCTTCATTCATAACATAAGAAATGTTGACTAAGAAGTGGGGCGAATATTGTATTCTTTTAATGCGTTCATTAGCACTTCAGAGAAAGCAACTTAGTGTCAAGTACCTACCTAAGTATGGCTCTCAGCGTATCTTTGGAGTTGTTTAAGCGTCGCGAATTACGGAGTAAAATTCTTGATTATTTAAATCATTCTCCACTGAATACGAAACGCAGCGATATTTTAATATTTCCTAGTGTATTGTGGATTTTCTTGATGCATATGAAACGAGGAAAGTAGGGTACATAAAAAAACATTAGGTTCATTGGAAATCCTCTAGGAATTCAATAGTCAGGAGTGTGCTACCGTCTATATTCTGAATAGCTCGTACTTCGAGGGACAAAATGTTTTGTGCGCTTTCAGCATAAAAAATATGAGAATTATGTTCCAGTGTACCGATTTATTTGCTCCTATTTATTTCATTAAAGATAAAAAGGAATGCTTTCCATTGTGAAAGAAATATAGGTGGCTGTTGAAAATTCTAAACCCTTTGGAGTAATGATGCTGGAATGATACATACGTGGTTGCATTATTAAAGACTGGAATTAGGTAACATGAAACAAAAAGAATACAAAAAGGTATATTGGTGGCGCGAAAAACGTGACTTTGGTTGTTCCTCGAAAACTCTATACGAAACTAAAGAAATTGCAAAGACCTGTTCAATTCATGTCGCTATGGAATTTAAAGGATGATTTTAGTAAATGCGTGGGATTACTTCGCAAGTATTTCAACTGTGAACTGGTCTTTAAAAATAAGTATATGGTATTATCATCATGGTTCACTAATTGGAGGTTCGGCTTGTGGTACACGTCTAACAATCCTGTTACGTTAGGATTCATCCATACCTTCGTAGTTCCTGTCGCTTATATTTTCCATCACCTAGTTCTCGTTTTTCATCCATGGCCTTTGTCTGTAATCTTCCTCTCTAAAGATTTTTCAGTTCTCTTCTTCAGTAAACGACGTTGCCTCAGGATGTGACCCATTACTTCCCCCTTTCTTCCCGTGTTCTCATTGACATTCATTTTATCACTATTCTGCTGCACCACATTTCCATCGCTTCTGGTTCTCTTACGTATGATGAATGGGATTAGAACGAAAACATGGGTCAATTCAGCCTATAATAATGATCTCCAGTAATCATCTAGCAGTCGAGGATAAACTCATTTATAAGCCACGTATATGATGTATCGTGTGATTTTTCGGTGACCTGCATTTCAGTTTTTGAATGCATATAATATGACATAATATAAAGAATGCATGTACATGTAGTAACTGGCTTTCTCATTTGCAAATAACCTGGTCGGGAAGTCCAAATAACGAGAACTTTCCTTGCTCATAGAAAATATTGATGCTGCAAAATTTGTCGTTAGGCTACAGTATATTTTGGAAATCTCCATTTACAAATTTCAAAAGTTCATTTAAGAAAATAATATTTTAATTTCTAAAGAGGGAAAATATGTGCACGATGTCACGTTGTAGTCGGAATAAATTGAATTTGGGCATTTAATTGTGAAATTTATGACTTAAAACTAAAATCGAGATTTCTTCCTAGTGGTGAGTGAAGTGTTTATTTTTCAATTGTATGCGCGTAAGATTTACAGTAGATACTCGCTAGATACTTCTGCAGAAATATTGCGGTTTCGCAAAGTCACAGCACGAAAGATGCGCCCTGTGAAATAATCATTAGCTATGATTTGTGCTCAATGTTTTTTAGACTATGAGTGGGCGCTCAAGCTATCAATTCGAAATGTGGCCATTAGTTGTGGAAATTTGGAAATCCATTTCGACTTTTCGGCTTATATAAAGCGCTACTTTAATACTTTTCGTTGAATTGAACTAGCATTAATGGTATTTCATTTGTTGATTTCAGTATATATATGAATTGAAAATTTAACGTGGTGTTGCCGTTTATTGCCTCTGTTGACGCATTAAAAAAACGTGCTTAGTTAAAGATGTGCTCAGGCTGTATGATAATAAGATTTTTTATGAATGATGGTAAATTTATGTATATACGGTCACGTGTACAAACAACTTCTTTATTGGATTGCCTTAAAACTATGCGTAATATTTAATGATCGGTTAGTAGGGTTCATCCACTTTGCTGTCATTGTATGAGATTTGTAATTAATAGCTTGAGTAAATAAAACAAAGAAATACGAAATACTGGGTTCGATTCCGGGTGAAGCCTTCTGGGCACCCTCAGCTTCACCCAGGCTGTGTACCATATTTCGGGTACCAGGTGTTCATGGGAAATCACAGACGGTACAGGGAAAATAACTGGCCATCCCACACTGGTGTGTGAATTTCACACACCGTTGGGCTTAGTATTGGGTGAGCTCTACACTCACCTACCGAACCGACATTCGGGTTGATTACTGTGATTGATATGCAATACTGAAATCTGAAGATGTCTTTATGCACGGCATACGGTCTGTTCGCGACACTGAATTCGATGCGTGGAGGTAAATAAAAATCAATGTATCAAGGGGTAATTTACTTATTTAGTTTATTTCACTTCTGAAAGTGATTTTCATATGTTGTTTTCATTTCAGTTGTGTACTCTTATAATCCTTAATTGTTTAGACTGGATACCGATGGTAGCTCATTCTAGAAAAGTTTTTCATTTGTCGACATGTTAATCAGCAGGGGAGAAAAGTTGCCATGGGGATTTTTGTATTGAACCAAGAACGCCCCCCGGTCGCAATTTTCTGTATCTTTTAGGTATTTACAGTCTGATAACTTCAACCAATTGGTGACTTAGGCTTCGCAAGAGTAAACTTATGTATTGATTTAAGATAAAGCTAGATAGTTAAACATGAATCAGTCATTGCTGAAAACAGATAGATGCACATGTAGCGTTTGCCTATTATGAAGTTGACAATCTGCATCATATAGGTGTCCATCTATTGTGACCAATTCCCTTGGCATGGAATCAATGTACACTTCGTTGTGTGCAAAGATTTACTATCAGATAATGTGTTAGCTTCTATTGGTAATTGCCCAATGCACATGGAGAGTTGGACCGTAATTGCTCTCACATGGGAAGAAAACTCCTTTTCCTCCATTGATTGTGTATCGTGCTTAATTTCATTTTATCCTTTACAAACTAAGTCAACTGTATCAGGTAAAATATATATTATATATGTATAATGTATATATGAATATTAGTTTGTAGTTGTTTATATATATATATATATATATATAT
>LYUA01000891.1:61857-72297 GCA_002093875.1 Calopteryx splendens | reverse complement strand
TACCTCCGGTTCTCAAGAATCACTTCACGCACTTTCGCCATCGCTTCTGGAGTTGTGCATGATGACGGTCGAGCCGAATGTTTGTCATTCTCCACAGACTCCCGGCCGTCTTGGAAACGCTTGAACCTCTCGTCTGTTCTTGCTTGGCTTAGAGCTTGCTCAAAAAGAAGCCTCCTTTAGCAGTCGTTGGGTTTCAGCAGCCGTTTTCTTGAGCTTGAAGGAAAACTGAATGGAGATAAAATTAACTCCTTCACTTCAGCTATTTCGGAATTCTGAGACAGAGAAGAACACGGTGTAACTAAAACAATAAAAACTAAGAAACACGTGCACCAACGAAGATGCCGCTTGGAAAACTGGCAGCTGACGTGCACACCAATGCATGCAAGTGACATCTTGCTGTAGAAAGTCATTGTGCTACTGGTTTCGCCAGAGTATTCAAATCTTGAAAACTTTGGGTAGCACCTCGTATTCTAATACAAATCGTACTTATATTTAGAGTTTAATTTCAATGTAAAATTGGAATTAAAATTTTAAATTTGCTTTAATCGACTAAAGCTTATTATATAAAATTATATTATATAGCTTATTATAAATCGATTAAAGCTTTGATCGACAGTACAGTTTCTTCGCTCGTCGGAAGCAACGCCTGAGTAACGTTCCTGCATCCTGAAATTCCTGCTCCAGTTTCAATAGATTATCTGTGGACTTGTGATTTTTAATGATAACCTGTAAGATTCACAACCACGATTTAATATTTTTAAGGGTTTTAAATAAAGATTGAAAATCACCTCGCTAATTTCAGCTCGGTAAATTATGTCCAAATAAATATACTTAATGGTCACGTTTCAGCCTATTATCTTCTCTGATTGCGAGGCCCCACCCTGGATTGAGAATTTGCAAAGAATATGGCGAGGAACTCTGGGCCGAAACATCGAAGTTAATAGAGCACCCATGCCCATGTTCAAGTAAAGTGAGTGAATTTCTAACCCCATGTCCCGAGGAAAAAAAGTATGCACACGAGTCTTGCTTTTGAATATTTAATAAAGCACGCTTTACTACATGTTGCACGTCACTTGTTCCTAAAATAATTTGGAATAATCAAAGCTGGCCAAGTCTTCATTTATGGTCAGACGGGACATAAGAGACGAAAGTAAAAATGCCTCCAATGGAAGTTGTTTCTATTTTCTCAAACCATAAATACATCGTATCTTCCTCGTATTTTAGCTGCACAGGGTTTTTCGGCCACGGAGGCCATTTTTCTCTGAATAACGGAAACTGGTTGTCCAGATGTGAAGAAACAGTGCTATCAGGCGATGAATTATTTTTACTGTAACTCTTGAAGTCCACGCTGATATACAATTTGTGACGGCACGGTAATCTTTAATTTTCATCTAACACTGACTATTTTCATTCGTCGTACAATATGTGACTAGATGAAAATATTTTAGGTGCAAAAGAACCTTGCAGTATCCCAAATATTAATGTGGTGACGAAATGCGAAGGTCAATATAAATTCATTATAGCATACTGATACAAAATCAAAAGGGGGGCTCTCATTTTTCCTGTGGCGCTGGGCTCGAGAAACGCCAGTATGGATAAGGCGTTTGAAATGAACCAGTTTGTTTTTTTTTCTTTTTAAATGCATTGGACACTCACAAGAAACCTTAGTCTCAAAGAGGTGCTTAATTGTTTTAATATGATTAATTACCTATGCTTTTTCTTTTTTTCAATCCGGTTTTCGAAAAATGATAAGCCTCAAGATGATATTAGGGCGTATATTTTCCGTAAGGGAAGCGTTCCCTGTAGTTTCCATTTTAAACCAGAATTACAATTTAGAACAATGTAAAGGTCCTACCCCTCTCCTAAAAATCACATTAGTGATAGATGAGTTTAGCTGAAAATACGAGAACTTTGAGCAATGTTGAGGCTTACTTTCAATCAAAGAGCGAGGTCGCTTGGGGTCGTATAAATTTTCTGGCTATGATTTCGATGAATGAATTTTAAGGCCGAGGAAACTTCTCTGGGTTATAGACGCGCGTAAGTTCTCTTGTTATTTAAATTCTTAGGTTGGTGCTCCTCCTCCTTTTCTGTGCGTAACCGGTTTTTTATGGGTTGTTTTCTTTCTACGAGATAAAACCGGACAATGTGCCCGTAAATAACTCTTGTTGGCCATCGGTGAGATAGCGATCAGGTTTGTTTCGCCCCGCGAGCCAGATGGTCTTATTTACGTTGAAGAAAACCGTATTGCATACGGCAATCGATGAAATTGATGTGAGAGAGGAAAATTCAAAATATCCTTTAGTAATTACTGTTCTGTGTAATAATGGCTAGTGAATTGGCTTTTCCCGCTGACCGCCTGGGTTCCATTCCATGGTATTTATAGTTAGTGGCGGAGAATACTCTTGAAAGAGAGTACCATTGCCCCTCACTTGTGAGTATGATCTCTCTCCTTTAAACTCCGCACCTCTTACTAGCCTGGTGGCCCCAATAACCTACTCGCGCTGTACAGATGCAAAACGGGGCTCTTACCTGCATGTGTAAATGTAGAACTAACTCGATCCTAGCACGTTCGTTCATACTTACGCATTAGAAATACGAGTATTGTTTACCGTTAACTTTTTAAACGGAGTCTATAGAGAAATGCATGGTGCCTAACCTCCAAGGGTGGTCACCAGTTTCTATTGGTGGAATTCAGGATGAAAACAGATTTATTTAAATTGTTTCTATTGATTGCTCACATTTTCATGGTAAGGAGATTAATGAAAAATAATACCGTTTTACGAATATTATTATGTTCCCATAGTTTTTTTCCTTTTAACGCACAAAGCCGGTGAGATATGCTCGTGTAATTATTTTTTTATATTCAGCTGTGTGAAACTTTTAAGATCGGTGCCAGATGATCGCAGTGACGATTCCAAATTCAGAATGACATCGGTGCTTTTCGTGACATTAGGAACTCTTGCTTAGGAAATTCTATGAATATTAGCCTGCTTGCAGCCCGAGGCTAATTTCAGATCAAAAATGTTTTCTCTAATATTCCGTTCCGAAGCATTTTAATTCTCTTACCCCTGTTATATCGTCTTTCACAGCTACTAAAATCATGCGTTGTTTGTCCTCTCTTCCTACCTGTGGTCGTTGATGTAGCCGCTATGGTTGCCCACATATAAAGTTTAATTAGAGTAATTTGTTGCATGTTGTTTTCTGAGTAACTTAGCACTTGTTAAGAATGCTTTATATCAATACATTTTGCCTTACACTACATCAGTCTTCGCTTCACATACTTTATACATCTTCTTATGCTGCCTTAAATGCCTACTTTTTGCTCTCATTTTTTGTGTTGTACCATACACTCTCCCTTCTGTCACAGCCTTCAGCATTTCATTGTCTGTTGTTCTCTCTTACATCAACTTTGTCTGGCTTCTTCGAATTTCAAATAGCAGCATCATCCCTTCCCCCTTTATTTTTAACATGGCTTATTTTGTCTTCCTCTCTACCACTCTTATTTTTCTCCGACTTTCTTCATACCAAGATCACAAAACCCTGTAATTTATTCTCATCATATGATCATAGTGGTATCTACATCATAGTGGTATCGGCTGTTACTTGGTGGAAATGATTCATCATAAAAGATTTTAAAATTGGTTTTTCCACAATTTTATTTTATCACTATTTATTTTATTGTATAAAATAAAATTGTGGATAGACCAAATTTGTTTATCTTTTATGATATTCTCATCATTAAGTGGAGTGTCCTGCCTTGCTATAATATGTGGTCCTATTTTTATGTTCGAATTAGCTTACCTCTTTCATGAGAACCTCATTCTTTCATTTTTTGTTGGTAGGTCTTCTTTTCATACCCATATCCCTCCCATACCTCCTCTACCATTTCCTCAGTGTCTGCAGTAAAAATCATGGGCAATCCCAAACTAACCATCAACCATTGTATGCACTATCTTTCCATTTCAATTCACCCAGCCTTTTTGTGTCTATACTTTTCTTAACTTCTTACTTGTGGATTCTTCATGTCTTCAACATTTTCCTAACATCCCATATTCCTTGTAATGTGTGTGATCAAAGGCTGTGTTTTCTTTTCTTCTGCTGTTTACTTAGCCATGCAATGATTTTGTGAGGTGGCCGTTGAAGAGGCCTCTGCCTTCTCTGCTGACAAGTGCAACACCCACCCCAGGGGGCAAGTCACATTGCTGTCATGATTCATTGCTCCATTTTTATTCCTAAGAGTATCATGGGAATGTAAATCGGTGGCTTCTTACTGTCCTAAATCATATTTTTAACATGTCACCATCACTTGGATGGCTACCCAACTGCCTGCAGACATCTTTGCAGCTACGGTATTGAGGAACAGCTACAGAATGAAACACCTTTCATCTGGCTCCTACTCTTTAATCTCTCTGGCATGGCTCTACCATGAGCAGTCATCATCTTTTCCTGCCGGCTGCAGATCTATGGGCCATCAGAATGTGCGAGCTCTTCCACCAAGCAAAAGTTTTTGTCTTGGGGGGGGGGGAGTATTGATCCATAATATTGTATAAGAAAAGCAACTAAAAATATTTAAATGTCATTAAAACTATTATTTTTCGGAAAATTAATGGTTTTAAAATTATTTTAAATACTTATTTATTGAAAAGGCTAGTGTTAGGTAAAACTGCTAGAGAAAATCGTCGTAGGCATCCACCAATGTTGGTTCAGTAAGATCTGGTTAAAAACTTTTAAAAGGTATTTAATTGACCAGTCTTCATTTGTCATCTTTACTCTTCCTCATTGAAGTCTTCCTTTAAATTTTTCTTCTGCCCATGCCAAAGTTAACACCTCTCCCATAAATTTCATTTCTGCCCAACTTGCTTTCTCGATCCTCTTCCTTAGGAACATGCATTTTTTCTCGTTCATTGTTCTAGCTTAGGAAATATTTCTTGCCCTGCAGAATAATATCAAAATCTTATTTCTTTTCTGTAAAATTGCATATGTGTCTTTGTTAAAGTTATTCCTAACCTAAACCTAAAAGATATCTCACAACCATGTACTACTCACTATTTCACTGTCACATTCTTTATGGCGTAGATCCCTCGGGAAATGCCCACAATGTGTGGAAAATCCTTATTCTGCAGAAACAGGCTGTTTTAGCTATTACTTTATCCTCACCTAGAGAAATTTGTAGGCCTCTCTTCATAAAGCTAGGTATTCCAACTGTATACAGTATCTATATACATAAAATTCTCATGTACATCAAAATAAATGTATGTAAATAGTCCACTAGGTCACAAGACCACTTGTACAATGCCCGAAAGAAAGGCCATATTGATGTTGCCTATTGCAAGCTCAGCAAGTCCATCACTCATAAAAATATTGGTACAAAAATGCTTAACTTATTGCCTCCTGAAGCCAGGTCAGTCTCTCTTGAAAAATTCAGTGGAGTTCTTGACACATGGCTTATAGGCATTGGCCCCTTTATTCGTTACCTAGATTTCGGGAGCTCAATGTACACAAGATTAAATTTTAAGAATTTTTATCTTCTCCTTGCCAAATGGCCTCTCGGGCTACCTTGGCTGTTTATGTGATTGTGTGTTTTGTGATGTTTATGTGCTCTAATGTGTGTATTCACTTGACAACATCAATAATGTTCTACACTCTAATTGGATGAATAAGGAATTTATTACTATTATTGTCATTATTATTATTATTGTTACTTTGAATGGATGCTTATGAGTTTTTTTTCTAATCTTGGTAGCTCTCCTGGTGAACCAGATGGAAAGGAAAAATCTCCTGGAAAGAGAACTCAATTGTGAAAGAGAGAAGTTGAAATCAATGCAGGAGCAAACACGCATAATGGAGAAGGATCTGAGGCTGAGACAGATGCGGCAACGACGTCATGCCACATTACCTGTTGTACGTACTCATTCATCCCTTGGCTTTTTCATCATGGATCCTTGAGCAGCTGTGGCACTCTCATCTCTTGGTTTTCTGAATAGTAATTTGTGTTAGGGTGAACCATAGATTCTTCTACTATGGCAGAAGGGACCACCAAAAAGTCATTAATGTAGCATTTTCAGTATTCTTTTCCTGTTAATGAATTAGAAAGTGGTCTGCTGATTATTAACACTTATAGGCCCCATTGCCATGGTTTGGACATGGTCTCTGTAATTTCTCTGAGAGAATTTATTTAATTCAATTTTCGAATTGGGCCAGTATTTCAGTTGAGCATACTAACCACATTTGGAAATTGACAAATGGTCTTGTGAACCTGCCACAGCTGTAATGGGAATGTATCTTGTATTTTGTTTAAATTATTGGTGCGCATCTACCCTTAAGTTACCCCGTGAGTCATTTATATATGAAAACATGTTAAGACATTGTTCAGTGCTTTCACCCAGAGTACCAGTTGTACAAGTTATACAGATCACACATGCACAACTAGAACAGAAAGTTAAAACAAAAATAACAGCCAGAAACTGTCATTTTTAGTTTGAAACAATTTTTTTTATCATAAATCATTACTGAGATTAAGTAAAATATCTTTAAAGATTAGCAGGTGCGGTAAATAGAGTGAGGAAAATATTTATGAACCAAAACATCTGTGGTTCAAATCTCAGTGTGGGTTATGGACATAGTTTTAATGTCGTGAAATTTCCTGGTATGAGTTTATAACATGACCCTAGGTGTTGGAGCATTTTAAAAGATAGCACTGCAACCCATTGCCTATCAGGTTTTGTGGTGATTTCTATTGATTTTGGTGGGTAAATCACTCTGCATTTGTTCAAATATGTAAATATGAATTAATTTCAAATGTGCATAAATTAATTTGGATACATTCAATAATGATAATCAACTCGAAGTTTGGTTTGATACGCGGGGGTGGATCTTGCCTTGT
This sequence comes from Calopteryx splendens, assembly GCA_002093875.1. NCBI lineage: Eukaryota > Metazoa > Arthropoda > Insecta > Odonata > Calopterygidae > Calopteryx > Calopteryx splendens. The sequence goes on along the minus strand of LYUA01000891.1, from coordinate 65,414 downwards.
ATGGCCCTATGGTATATGAAGTTTACAAATCATGATAGGGCAGCCGGTTCCTTTCTCTGTGCCACCTGAGGTTTCCCAAGAAGATCTGGTACCTGAAAAATCGCTAAGCTTGGGTTAAGCTTAGGGTACTCAAGAACCCTCAACTAGAATAGAACCCTGACTCTGGTTAATAGTCCAGCACTTTATCCACTAGGCCACCTCGCCACACTTGCCAGATTATTTTGTGGAAATGGTTATTGTGAACTTTTTACAACCCTTTTCTCGTCATTCTAATTATGTTCAATTTTAAAAATTTAATTTGGGGTATACCTAAAACTCTGTCATAGACTATGCCTTTGCATCCTGCCTTGTGTGCATGTGCTGCCATGTAATGGTTATTTCTGTGTAGAGTTTATTGTACATTATTTCCTTGTCAATCTTCTTTCTTGAGTTTTCTCAATTGGAAGCTTTCATTTTCTAATTCTTCATGCACCTCAAAATTTTTATTCTTTTAAAAATGGGTACCCTTCCACAAAACCTTATTTACCTTATCTGTCTTTAAATCCTTCGTACTGCTTGAGGGATACCCATGATTGATTTTCCTTGCTCTATCATATAGAGATAAATATTGATATAAGATGAGTAACATAATTTTTGGAACTTAATGGCCTTAAAATTTGATATGTTATGAGATATGCCTTATTAATTAATTACAGATATCATGAGTAAAAAGTGTCTCAGCGAGCTGCACTGAGAAACCAGACTTACTTGTGCAGTTATTTTCCAAGCTATTCATAGTGGTAATTTTTCCTATATATAGCCATCTGTATTTTTTTATTTTCACTTCTATTGTTTCAAAAAGTTAATTTTAAGGCCTCAGGAGCAACATCTCTTACATTTTCCTTGTGAAATTGATGTAAGGTGTTACTTATATAATAATGTATCCTCTAGGAATTATTCCAAGACATTAAGATAAATTAATTTTTTCAAAAGATCATTTATAGAGATATTACTTTGTAGTATAGCTATTGTCTGTTGCATGGTTTTCCAAATTTTTTTATCATAAGAACCAATGCATTCAGCATGGCTAAAGAAAAAAAATTGAGGAAGTTACCACAGTCATTTTGAATTTTACTAAATGAATTTTATAAGGAAAATTCTGTAAAAAATATAGCTACCTTTGAGAAATGTATAAAATTATTCCTTATTTTTGAATGGTTTATTCTTAAATTCATAAACTTTGAAGCACAATTTAAAGTATGTTTAACAAAAACATGCTTATTTTATTTCAAGATAGATCAGTGTAATGTAATGAGTAATGGGTATACTTGGCCTTGAAAACTTTTTGCATGGTTAGTAGGCCCCTATTGATGTGGCTTTCGGTCAAATACTAAAGGAAGTAATGATATGAGAGAATATCAATTTAGTCCTCTCATATCTACCGTATTTCCATTTTTAGTAATCATGTAAGTTTGGCATTTGTCTGTATCTTCATATAATTCAATAGTGACAAATAATTCCAAATCAATAGGTCTAAAATATCTGCTCTGTACAGACCAATCATTTTTAATTTTGCCAAAAGACCAATATAGTCTTCATTGCATATGGTGTAAAAAAATTATTTTTTGCACTATTAGTGCATATTTGAAATTTGTGAACTTTTTATTGAGAAAAAAGGCATAAATGTGTTAAATTTGTCACTTGAGGGGAGGGGAAGCAGCTTTAGTCCATGCCTTCCCATGGGTCAGCTGCCCACTTATTTCCACACAGATAATTGTTTTTATGAATTATTTTAGTGCTTACTCTTTTCAGTTGTGATGGAGCTAATGAAAGAGTTACATATTACCATTTTAATTCCATTTATTTTTACATCTGACCTTGAAAGCCATTTAGTTTGAGTTAAAATTTTGTCTCTTTCATTATCTTCTGATATAATTTCTATAATCATAAATTATGATTTCTAGTCCAAGCATTAACATAATTGCTACATATGGATGAATTTCATAGGTTTGTCTCAGTATGGTAGAACATTCATCCCAAATTACTGTCATAAAATGGTGCTGAATTGTGCAAGAAATATTTTGCTGAAATGTAGAAAAAGCATTGTCTTCAACACATAACCAAATTCTTCAATAGAAACGGAGCTATTTTTATTCTATTCGTTCAAGGAACATTAACAAATCAAGGTTTATTGGTCTTCCAGCCATGTAAATCATGCACCATCTGACCTTTGGAGTTGTATGGTTGAGGAATTTTGGAACCTTTAATGTTATGTTCAGCTTTTATTTTGCAAAGAAAGATATCTTTAATTCTGCAAGCATTTTATGTGCATTTCAACACTAATCCTTAGGATGAGAGAATTCTATGTAAAAATAAACTGCTCTCCACATGAAAATAAATCCAAGTATGTGGTGTTCCAATCCTTCTTCAACTCTTTGATGGCATTGTTTCCCTTGAAAAAATGCCAAAACATGTTCACTTACAATGAAAAATATGGAATTTATGTGGATGTTATTGATGTGGTGTTATGCGTAGGAAAATGTTTGGGTAACCTACTTGGAAAGTGAATTTTCTCTTACAATTTTTGACCTACTGTTTAAGAGTTAACTTAGGGAGATTTTGGTTTTGTGCTCATCCCTGGTGAAGCAGGAATAAATACCTGTCAACGTTAATTGTTTTTTATATGTAATTTTCAATTGATTTCACTTTATATTTTTTATATTGCATTTTGCTAATTTTGTTTTGCTACTTCATGCTCTCTGCTTCTTTCTTTACAGAATAAAGTAGAAAAATAATTAATCAGTAGCCTACTAGCCAAGGTAAGCTTTTGATTGACACAGAAACTAATCACATATACACTTATAATCCCCATGTAACAACACATGAAAAACCATAACACCGTACACTACAATAAACCATTCTTCAACCCTGCATACTTTCTGCTTCCCTTTATTCCATTCAGCATGCCTACTCTTTTCTTCCACCTAACTCACCCAAAATTCTCCTCGCCATCACAATCCACAACATTCCATTGTCACTCAATGTGCCCTTCATCCACTTTTTTCTTCTCTCTACTTTCTCATTTACATCTCACTACTTTGAATTTTTCCCATCAAACTTCTCTCTTTTCTTACTATGTCTAGAACTTCTTTGTTTGCTATCCTTCCTATGCATTCTATCTTTCCATTTTTCTCCACACCTACAGCCTCCAGTCTACTTATCTTCTAACCTCAACACCCAATGAAAATTGAAGCAAGCTCTGATGACTTTCAGTATTTAAGAATATATTAAGCCTCCTTAGGCCGTAAAAATTTATGCCACAGGTAAGGGAAAAGGATATGAAAATAAAATTCACTAACTGCACAAATCTCCACAAAGTAGTTGGTGATGGTATCAACCCAGCATCTGGGATTGACTTCATGGAATGCACTCACACACATCTCACCTTCACATACAGACGTAACTCATAAAAAATAGCTGGATTGAATTAATACCTAATGCATTACAATACCCTCACACTTAATTTACAAAAACACAACAGAACTTTAATATAAACATGTATCAAAACTATTTACAAA
>LYUA01000890.1:190255-201796 GCA_002093875.1 Calopteryx splendens | reverse complement strand
AACGTCGGGTGAGGAGCGGCCGAGGCTGGTGAGCGGAACGAGCGAAGTGAAATGAAGCCAGCGACGCCCCTCCCCATCCCCGCATTCCCACACCCATTTCCCTCCCCTTCCATTGGCATTCTGGTTTAAAACTTCGGTGAGCCGACGTTCCTCCGCCCACTCCACCAGCAGCGGCGGAGACTCGGCGCCTTATCTCGCGAGCGGTAGCTTCAGAAAGGCCCTTCTCCACGCCGAGTATTTTTTTCCGCTCTCCCAACCTTATCTTTTCCACACCTGTACTTCCCAACATAAGGAAGCGGAGTCAAGGAATGAATTCCCTCGGGAATAATGAATCCAGCACAAAATGAATTTCAATCTTCCCAAAACTCCGGGGGTTACTAATATTATTACTTATGCTATTTATTTGCTTCCATAAAAATTTCAGGTGGCGAAATTTCCTTTACCTGAATCTTTACTTGAAAAACCTTTACCTGAATGTGTAGGCCTTTTAATTTCAATTTCGAGAGTGTAGTTATTTGAAAGAACACTCAATCGAAATTTGAATACAATCTCGTTTCATCATTTCAATGACTTCCAGTTGCTGGGACTCCCCATTTTCCTGGCTCATATTATAGTCATTATCATATTCGCATCTCGGCACTCACCAATTGACTGGTCTGTAGCAACAGTATCAGACTGCATTTTGCTAGTATCGAAGGACTGACTATCGTAACCTTCCACATTTTCGAGAACCGCAATTCCGATCAGTTTCATTAAGTATTTCATTTTTTTCTGCCATCATCTCATAACATTATTTTCTATTTCCTTGCGTAAATCTTTTTCAATATACAAATTAAATTTGGCCTTCTTATTCCTTATATTTGAATATATCACTAAGTTATCTCTGTATTTCAATACTAAAAAAGTGGGAGAATGGTACATTCCGTATATTTCTTGTTGAAGAAATAAAAGCCTTATAGGTGGTTGGCATGCGCTTGTTATCTTAATTGAAGAAAACTGCACTGAGACTTATTTGACCTCCGTGGTGAGAAAAACAGCCAACGAAAACAGATTCGGAATGTGATGACAAATAATATTAAACACTTAGAAACACTAAACCGGTATAGTCGTGGAGTCAAGGAGGCACTGCTGAGTGTTTGTTGTTAAATTACTAATGCTGTGAAAGAATGAGTCGAGTGCCAAATTAACTGTAATAGGTAACTTTTAGTAACTTGTAAAACTGAAAGATAAAATATTGATCCTCTAGCTGTATGATCCAAAGGGAAAATTTCATTCCACACTGGGCTGAGTTTGACCGAAGCCGCGACTGAAATCCTCCTCTCGTTTTTGGTGGCTCAGCGTGCGTATCGTTTTCAGGAAAAAGATTGGAAATTAATGGTCCGCTCTAAAATTACATAATTTTTATGAATAGAATGGTCAAACATACCAATCTATCCATTCCCACAGCCGAGCCCAGAGGAAGGAAAGGGTTGGGGGTTTGTTTCCCTCATTGTTAAGGCGAGGGAGCGGGGTGGGCAGGGGGGATGGGGGGGAGGTGGTAGGGAGAGGAGGGGAGGGGATCCTCTGGCTTCAAACACGCAGCCGAATTCCCCGAGCTCTCCCAAGAACAGCGCAGTGGGAGCGAGTGAATCCGGCAGATGAGAAGTTTAATGAGGAAACACTGGCGCCTTCCTCACGCTCCGACTATCTCAAGTTGGCCCTCCTTGAGGGTGGCTCCCTTTTGTATACTGAACTTTCCAAGTGGCTTCAGAGAGATGAAATATTGATCATCTAGCAGTGGCACTTAACGTGATGCAACGGGAAAATCTCAATCCACACTGGACTGAGTTTCACCGAAGCTGCGACTGGAATCCTCCTACTTTTTCATTTTTTGTACTCCAACGTATAATTTTCAGCAAAATGAGTTAAAATGAAGCACGAAGATATCATTTGGCTCAACCGGAATGATCTGGTCTAGTCCATGGCGAAGTCACCTGCTTATTAAATGACAGCCGTACGCGTGCTGCGACAATAATGGTATTTCAATAAGAAATATTATGTAACAAGAATCGGATTTTTTGCTTTCTTCTCCTAATTTCGATTAAAGTGCGATAAATCTAGTTAGTAGTTGCAGGGAATAATATGGTTCACGTTTGTCTCAGCTAATGACTAGGAAAACTATTTTATCATGATCAACATTTGTCAGTCCTCGAATTGAGATGAAGAAACTTTACACTCATTTCCTTATTCGTTTCCCACTTCAGATATTAATACTTTCTGTTCATATCTTCTCTTACGTGCTGAATTTAAATATTATATCTAGGACTCTTCATTCGAAATTATTCTTCTTCCACCTCGTATTACCTTAAACAACCAGCAGTGCCGAAAAATATTGATGATTTTATTCCTCTTTGCTGTTTTCTTTTTGATTCTCGCTTAGCACATTTTTCTCTTAACGTTTTCTTTATTTTTCAATCCTTCAACTATAATTCTTTTAGTCTGCCTCAGTACCGCATTTTCATTATCTCCGAATTATTTTCCCTACTGCCACTCACTGCTAATCTCACGGAGCTTAAGAAAAGTATCCTTAATGAATTTAGCCTGACTAAATTCAAATTTCTTGCCATACATAATGTATACTAAAAGAATAATTTCTACTGTTAGCTACTTTATTACAGTTTTATAATATTTAAACCTAAAAATACTTGCCAACCTGCTTTTACAGTAAGGGTCATGAAGAATTTGACATTTTTCTTAGCGATTAGCATTTGCGCAAGCTCAAATGTTTCCATCATCTAATTAATTACCTTGAATAGATAGAGGTAACTTAATATTTGCTTTAATTGAACACGGAAAATGCTTTGATGGCTAATAAGGAATCAAGTTATTTCTGTGATGGTGGCCGTTAGATGTTTTTATTAAACTGTAAGAAAATAATTAAGCACGTTTAAATCATATGTGACGTCTTCTCGGTTTGCTTGGAGTATCACTTAGGACTCGGGAAATATTCCATAATGAGCCCTTGAGATAAAGTTTTGCTGCTTTCAGGCATTTAAAAAAAATAGATGGCGGTATAAATAACTAACAGCTTGAGTTATATTTTATAAAATTCCTCTTTTTTTGGTATTCCTAAATTTCAATTTCGCGAAAAATGTCAGTCATGCGGCAGTGTACGTCAAAACTCCTGATGGAAACTCTTCCGAATGAAGAATAAATTCGTTTAAATGATAAAAATTAGCCGAAATAGTTAATGAATACTATGGGAAGTGGTCGTTCGAGGGGTCAATGTTATCCCCCACAAACTGCCATTTCCACAAATTTCGAAGCAGTATTTGACTTGACCCACTCAGAGATCGTGACCATCACGTTATGAGGACATCATTTCCTCTTCCTCGCCTGTGCAGGGCGTCGGAATAGGTGGTCCCATACCGTACTCACTTCCCCTCTTCCTCCCCCCCTCGGCCTCCCTCCCTGCATCCCCCCTACCTCTCTCTCTCTCTGGTAAGATTCCATCCTCTCCGACTTCTTTGTTCTCCCAGGAATGCCCTCCTCTCCAACCCTCCACACTCCACAACAAGTCATATATATCCTCCTCCTCTTCTTCCTCCTCACTCAAAAGCTCTCCTTTCCGTCTCTCCTTACTCATCTCTCCCCCTCAAGGCATCCATTTTTTTCTCTTCAAATGAAAAGCTCACGAGGTGGAGGGGGGGGTCTCTCATTCTGCTGCAGGGCGCAGATGAAACGAGAAAGAAATGAATGCGAGCCTGCGACGCACACTCGTTTGAGAGTACCTTTGCGTCGGTGCACATGGTGTGTATCTGCTCGCCTCAAGTAGGAGATCTAATAAGATGGATTGGGACTGGGATTCAGGATCGCGGCTAGTGCATCAATCTCCTCCATATCCCTTTTGTGGCCCCATGATCGGGGTCTTGCCTTCCTACTCCAATCACCAGAGGGCCTTAAATATTATTCCATGACCCCTCTACACCAGCATTTCTCCATTTTTCTGTCCTCTTCCTTTTCTTGGGGTCAATTACGATTCACGTATCGTCCATCTACAATTCCACCCGGTGTCCTGATAACTACGAAATTAATATAACTCTACGTTGGCCAATTAATAGATGATTTACTTTTTAAACTCGTTTAATGACATTGATTATTGTTTTTATTATCATTCCGCGTCTTTTTACGTTCGGAATGTTCGGATAGGGTAGTTTGCTAATTTTTTTTAAATTTTTTAATCATATAAATGCAGCACCTGAATGGAAAATGTGGGTACGTTCTTCTATAGGCGAAGAATGTTATTTATTACAAATAATTGCAAACTGGAAAACTTTCAGTGGCAGGGAACGCTGGGAGGAAGCAGGGACCGAGCACTTCGGTACGCTGCTAAACTTCGCTGCCCCTCACTCTGGTAAAATCGGCCAAAATATTATCTAAATATTTCCGTAAAAGAACTAAAAAGCGAATGAACAGCTAAAATTTGTAGCACAATGTTCTTTGACCCCTTTATTATACAAGTAAAGCCATTTCGATGATACGAGCGAGATGATTCGTCCGAATTATATTTTTAAATTTTTCCTCTGACTTTTAATCGTATGTTGTCATGCAATGGACCCGGTTTCCTAAATATTATTTCCTACGATTAATGGAAGAATAAAAGTGTTTTCATATTATTCAAAACCAACCTTCTCCAGAAATTAAAGCGCAACTACCTCCAGCCAGTTATGATCTGAACCCCGGAAACATAATCGTTCGGCGGACAAAGCTATGGCAGTAGACGTTAAGTGAAGAGCTCACCAGTGGTAGAAGGAATTTTTCTGAAAGTGTAGACCCAATGTTTCAATGACATCCGAATCTTAACAAAAAATGAAGTTTACGTTTTCCTTTCACACGCACGTAAATATATATACATCTCTGACATTTACGGTATTTGTATGTTACCTACGCACTCACCCAGTGACGGCCATCCCTCCAAAAGGCCTTAGAAAAAAATAATGTTCGTGTCCTTGTCCTGAGAAAGGGATTCAAACCTATCATAAAAATCTCACCAATTCATCTATGTACTCACAATGTGCAGACACTTGTTCATATTTTTTTGTGGAACCGGTACTTATTCTCGTTACCTGCTATTAAACCGTGGTAATTCAGAACAGCGGTAGTCATTAGTAATAAGAACGTTCATTTCGGTGACAACTTGGAAACTGGGAATTGGCATTATAAGCCAGCTGATATCTAATATTCGACGATTAAGCGTTTTTCTAATAGTTAAAGCTAATAGTTCTGCATCTAAAGATTTTTATTATTTGGTTTAAATTTTGCGAAACTGAAAAGATTACAGGTCAAACTAGCGAGATGAAGACGATATTTTGTATGGAAGAGAGGTTATTGTCCACCTCGAGGTGCGCCTCCTTCCTGTTAATCACTGATGCAAGGGAGCAGGATTCAATGTGCAAGGTCATGAAACCCTTCATTACAACGGTTGTCATAAGTTTGAAGCAGACTCATATGTCTATTTCAGGTTTCGGTTATGAGGGAAAGGTTACGTGGAACAATAAATTGGTAAATATTAATGTGTGATGTTTATTTGAATCTTAAAATTACACATGCCGAACAGAAACATGCAGTAACGGCGTCGAGCCAATTTATAATTTACCTAAAACCACTTACTATAAAAAAGAACCTTCGTCTCATATTTTCGCAACGAAGAGTATACATGTCTGGGCAAAGCAGAAAGCAGGAAAATATTATTAATTAATATTATGAGATATTTGCCTTACTTGTTTTACTCCTCTTATTTTACTCGCGCTAAACCGCACATCTGCTTAAAAAAAAACTTCCCTACCATCGTCACATATATCTTCGGAATATGTCAGAGGTTTGTCTAAAAATATACAGAAGCTAAAAGGATTAGCATCGCTTACTTTAAACCTTTGAAAACAATTATAGCCGGCATGTAAAGGTAACTTCAATGCTCATCGCTAGAAAGTCGATCCCTTGTACGTCGTCAAGATGCCAGCCGGGTCCCCGCGAAGAAAATGGCCTTTTCAAATTCACTTTGAAATAAAAACTCAATTTTCTAGTAATATAAGCTTTCTTTCTCTCCATTATTTACGTTGAATGCATACATATAGTCAACACGCCTTAAATATTAAATTAAATGCTCTTAGATGCAGGAAACAACCCTATTGCCATACCTAGGATAGAGTATCAAGTGTTTTCCTACTACTTTAAGGGGACATCCCACGGAGAACTATTGGGGACTAATTAAACAGCGCGAATATAAATTAGGTAAAATTTTAATAATATAATATTTTAATCGTAATCGAAAGTGCTTATTTCAGAAGTAATGTTTTACTTCTTTAACGAGGAACAGATGACCCCCAGCAACTAAAATTACAAACATTCCTTTGTTTTTTAAAAATTGCTTCCAATTCGATCAGTCACATTTTGCTCTAGTGAAAAATGCAAGGCTTGTTCTAGGCTCTATTTATTTTCCTAAATCACGTAAAACTGGTATTAAAATAATTAAACTCGAGACATGTAATATTAACTCAAAATTGTGAATGAATATTGCATAGATTCGTTTATCGAATTGCATTGAATGGCATTGTGAGTAATTCGCAGATATTGTACATTAACACACAGTTGAGCTTCGACAAAAAATGAATGGATAGGACTTTAATTTTAGTGTATTTGACCTCAGCGGATGCAAATCATTTTCAAAACAGCTGAGTCTTGAATTGTATAAAAATACTCGACAAAAAAGGATGGAGTTAGTAAGTCCTGAGTGTAGAGCAAGTCTCTGTGTCTTAACTTCTCTTGAAGTAAATTTAGCCATTGCACAATGGTGGTGCCATAGCCATAAGAGAATCTCAAGCATGACGGAATAAGGTGGTTGAAAACTGTATTCTAGTATAAATTTGGTCCTCTTTTTATATTTGCATTTTGAAATGCTTTCCAAGCCAACAGCTTATCTTTATTTAATATAGGTTGTTAAGCTAATGACTATTTATTATAGTTTACAAAATACCAGTGAAATATAATTCCTTGATAAAGCGTAAATCACTTACTAGAGGGACATTAAAATGTTATTTTTGTACTTATTTTACTTATTACATGTGAAGGTAGCATTTTCCTGGGAAAATAACTGCTCGTAAAAATGCACTACCCAGCTCTATTAAAATTCCCATTTAATTTAATTTGTAAAGAGATAAATTTTAACTAAAATTATATTAAAAGTTTTAGGTAGAATTATAAATAATATACATATTTATAATTGAATTAAATAGTAAGTGTTACGCAAATTTGTTTTGCAACTTATAAATTCAGAAACGCACGGCAAAAAATGACATATTTACTGAGCTATTAATACTGGTTGGCCCGCATTGTATTCGTAGAATCGTGATTTTAAAGAAACCAAGTAAAAAATATAAATTACTGGCATTGCCGCAGTCTCGGTAGTTCCAGCTCCCAACTCCATGGCAACTTCTCGGCTCTGGTCTCTTCCTTTTACTAACGTTTATTTTCTGTGTTCCTGTGCCTTCTTGTTACTTCGAGTAGATCACATCCATCTTGTTTTACATAAGGATTTTTTCCCACCATTGTTATTAGAAATTCTAGAGGTGTAGTAAGCAATTGGAAGCTCAAAAATCAGAAATGTTTCTAGGATTGTAGGTAACTATTTCAATCATAGTCTTCAACAACCTGTTTTATTTCATCAGGGGTTAGTGTAAAGGAGGGCAGACATCGGTTCTTAATAGAATTCCCTATCCTTTAAATCGCACTGGTTGTTATTAGTGGAACCTATTAGAGTAGCATATAATTTTTCCCGAATATATCCCTCAATAAAATTTGAAATACGTAACTCTAACCTTGACGCCATAAAACAAAGGATTGAATAAAACCTTCATTTATCGGTATAAATAAAATGAATAGCAGGTGCTGTATGGATGTTTGGTGTAAGGTAATTGTTAAAGAAGATTGAAAACGTAAAAAGTAAAGGCATTTCACAGGAATTGGTTGTGACAAACCGATTTCGACGTCCCAATTATCTTTCACGACACAAACTAGAGAAATTACTCTGACCTTATACTAATAATAAATAATATAAGATCATGATAAATATTAATCTGATCGAGAGAAGGCTTCCTCGATTGTTTTATCACTAAGCTCACCAAGTCATGTCTTTGCTTCATTCCAATGCCGTCGAGCACTCGCCGAGGCTCTCTCTCCACCTTTCAGCCGGAAGGAAGTGAGCCGAGGTTTTTAGTGGCCAGCCTGCCCCACGTTAAACGTGGCATCGGACAACGCAGGCGGAGTTAGCCCATGCTACTACATAGGGGAAGCCTGGGAAGTGGGAGGAGGGGGGGCCGGGGGCGCTAAAAGGGAACAGTGATGAAAACTTTTTGAGTCTCCGCTCACGGGAGTGCCATTCGGAGCATTGCCGAGAATGAAGTTAATGTCGAGAAACCTTAAGCGGGCCTTTTAACGGCCAACACAAACGGACTTGATGGCCTCAATTCCGCCGGCCCAGCTGACAGCGGTCGTCGCAAAACCCTCGTTGGTGAAATGACCGCATGGGTCAGCCTCGGACGGGGCTCTTCCGGAACGAAAAAGCGAGTGCAACCGAAAGGCGTGAGTGATGTTTGATGATTGCTCGTGTTTTTTACCCCTTGCTTACGGCCCCGCGAGTGCATTATTTTCGTCCCAGCGGCATTCAGATGTCATATGCATCCGGAATTCATAATAAAATGTGAGTTTTTGCCATGGCTGTCAATTATTTTCATTCCACAAATAATTAATCAAAATAATTGTATAGATAAGTAAGTTTGGTGAGTAATTAATAACTTTTGAAATGAAAATCTACGGAAAAATGAGTGATAGTCTTTTACGATAAATCACAGGAATAGAGGAGATTCCATGTACTACCTATACAAAATTTAATGATGAGGTATTGCCTCCCGCACCTAGTAGGTATATTTATCGGCGCGGATACTCGTATTTTGGTAGTGAGTGCATTTAAAAGACATTAACTATTTTGCACTTTCTATTCTATGAAAACTATTTTTGGGATTGCAGTGAATGGTTTACTTCACGTTTCAATAGGCTCCGTCAGAGCACCGACCGCAGTGCACAGGGTTTTACTGTTTTACGCCAAATTAGACAAATATAAGTTTGAAAAAATTATTTTGATATATTTATCACGAATAGGCCAGGAGTACTTTCATTGAGTTATTTAAAAAATAACACGTTTGGAGTTAATCTTTACTTTATGTGCTGTCAATACAGGAATGCATGAATACAGAGCGGTGTGTTCCTTAGTTTAGACAATGAAAAGATGGTGACAGTGGGCCTTACAGCCAAAATATTCAACAATTACTTATGTAAGCTTATTTACTTTGTAAATAAATGAACTTTATAAATGTTAGGGGTATATATTTTAAAGAAAATTTTTGTTTACAAAAAATATTTTTTTAAATTTTTTTCTCAGAGAATATATTTTTACTATCGGTCACCAATGCTGATATATGGAATATGCTCATGGTCATTGTGAGAAGCATTGCTGGAAAAGTTTATATTATTCATTTGAAACGGAACACCAAAATGATTTACATAGTAACAACTGAGAAGGTGAGTGTTCAATCACACACAATGTGTGCATTCAAACAAAAGAGTACCATCTTCGTGGCTACTGATGGGTGTTTGCGAAATAGTAGGCCTGTCTGTGGTAAATTAATACCACCGCTTTTCTTCTTTTCCATAGCTATTTATATGCGAGTAACGGTATACGTTGACCATGACATCTAGCTAACTATAATTCCATAACGCCCTATATACGAGTATCTCGTGTCTCTAACTGAATTTTGTTTAAGCTCATGGTTATTTTCGAAAAGATTTTTTCGACAGTTCAAAACTTTTAATTCCATCACAATTTCAGATGCACGCTCCCTTTCGCCTCTCATTTCCCCACACCGTAGTTCATACCGGTTTAATTTGAATTCCCCGTCACCCTTTGAATTTTCATCGAATGATATGAGGCGATATTAATGCTTATCTGTAAATCCAACTTGATTGTTCCTTGCTTGTAATTCCAATGCCTTTACTTCATATAGTTCCCTAGTTTTCAACTGCACGGAAAGTTTTATGTGCATGTTAAAGTCTCACACAGAGCTAACTTTATTTATATATCAGCCTTCATCAATATTACTTACGTGTTTTTAAGCCTTTGTTCGAGAAACATAATCCCTCGCCATTTTTGTCACTCTTCATTAGAAAGTCGTTATATCGGTTGATGGCAACCATTTTTCCGATTTCAAATCGATAAAAATTTCGATAAAAATTAAACTCTTCGCAAAACTTAATACATAATGCAATGAATATGGACATATGAATAATACTATGCACATCAATAGTATTCATATATGACTGAACGTTTCAGGAGTGGGCAGTAGTTATTTTAATATTCTGGTATTTTTCCCGATTTTCAAGTAAATATTAAGTAATGCTGTGTCACAAACGCTAGTATTAATTATCACTTACCATCAATTTATGATCAATGTAAAGCCAATAGGAATGCTTCGTTGCATGTTGCTTTTTTAATAATGGGCCCAGAGTTGATTGTGGGCCACTCTCGCCCGTTGGAAACAATATTATGAAATTGTTTAAGAAATTGCTATTAGAATTGATTATTCACAAATGTGCATTGATGTATTTTATCGTTAAAAATAGCGATAAATGCAACAATAGACTTGCACTACATTGGTGATATGATGTTAAGTTACTCGAAGCGTGTGAAGTTCGTAGGAGTTACTCATATCTGCAACCATTCATGGGTCACACAGTATAGAAGTATATTAGGATATTCGTGTTCACATAGCTTCATTCAGTGGTTTGTATTTAAAAAATAATAGCTGCGTGAGGAAGAGGCACTATTTCGCATTTTAAAGACCACATGCCTAATATGCGGTATTTTGAATCCAAAAAGATATGGAATCTGAGGAGGCGTTAGTTATTTAACTAGAAAAGGCTTGAAGACTATTAAGACAAATAATGAATTAAGTGGAAAGGAGGTAGTCAGGGGAAACTAGGACGGGAATAGACGAACAGGAAGAGGTGAAGTGAGACTAACGATAGGTAAGGGATAATTATAAAAGGTTTAAGTATTGTAAAGTTCACTTCTTACACTGAGGAAACTACTAGGGCACTAAAAAAAATTTAGAAATCACTCTTATAAAATAGTATAAACCGGCTTAATAGTTTCATGGATGACTTCGTGGAAATTATGGACATCCACAGTGAAAAAAACAACTCTGTAGTCTTCACAATTTTGTTGGAGGTACTTGGCATGACGTGGTTCAGTACGCCGTAGCACATGATTATGCTAGTAAAACCCGTCGTACCATTTACCTCCAATAAAATTGTGTAAACTATAAAGTTGTTTTTCCATTATTGATAGAAGTATATATAGATTCAAATACATTTTTTGACACCGAAAAAATTGCAATCACACCTAAAACAAGGTTGATCACCCTAGCTGTTGTAATTGTGAAACGTTATAGG
>LYUA01000889.1:305923-319985 GCA_002093875.1 Calopteryx splendens | reverse complement strand
TTCCTTCCGACTCATGGATAACGGTGAAGTATTTTCCGTCTAATATTGCACATTATACTTTTCTTTCCTCTTCGACAGACATCGCTCTCATGCATCTTTTCCAATACCGTCAGTTCAACAGGTCCATTCAACAAACAACTACCAGCGACCACGTCGTTTTGCAATTCTTGATTTCAGAAGGGGGTTACAGAATAAAGTAAAAGCGAATTCAAATGCATCTTAAACGGTGTGAAATACGGACAGCGGAAATTTATCCCAGCCAATTGCAGCCTAGGCCCGATGCATGGGAACCTATCACGAGCAGTGTCGCAGTCCGCAGCCGCACTCCGCGTTTCTCAGTCCCAATGCATGTGAATCCAGCTAAAGGCAAGCCAGCAATTAATTGTCCCACCGAAGGCAGTATAATACCGGATCACTCGGCAACCCTATCCCTACCATCTCATTTATTGTTTACTCTTTCAAAGTATACAAGAAAGAGGATACGTGCGACGCTTGTAATACAACGCAACACTGAAAATTTTCGTGACATCTAAGTTTTCTTTTCTCTAACCCTATCCATCATCTAGCCCAGAGGGTTACCAATTCACTAACAAGAGTTGTTTAATTGAGCCATTTTTGGCTGCATCTGTTCATTCATCTCAAACCAGCGTCCAACTCTCCCGAGCGAAGCGGCGTACTCCAGTTAGGAAATCTGCTAGAGGTCGGAAGAACTCCGGAGAGGAGTGTCGTAGCCCTGACTCTCAGCTCTGGAGCTGCTCCGCCCGTCCCTGTGTGCTCCAACACATTGTTCCTGTACGCTCCAAACCGCTGTGGTATTGCTCCGCTCTCCATAGAGTGCGAACCAGTTGCGTTTTACTACTATATTTCTTTTTAAAAATGTAGTTTATTCAGACTTTTTTTTCAACTTTTCTACCAAATGTCAGTCTTGGAAAAATACCTATGTTACCGTATTTTCATGGAAACTAATCTCATGGATTGGATTCCATCGGATGGAAATTCATTTAATATATATTCTGGTTCCATAGCATTGAATACTACCACCACTCGGTGCAACTGTGTATATGATATGTTAATGACATGTTAATTTATATATCCGTGGGGAGATTGAAGGGAGAAAATGAGGGAGAGAGGAGAAAATTGATAAATACAAAATTTATAAATAATAATTCACCATTTAGAGAATGCTATATCAATTTTGGTGATATTTAGTCCAAATACCTTTTTATGATAGCGAATTCCCTTTTTGAGAAAACCTTTCTTGTTAGTTTTAGCAAATTTGAAGTACCTCTAGATATATGACTAAATATTATACCATACTCTGTATTCAAATTATATAAGACAGTAGTAAAATATACACCAATTACTCTAAGCGGTGAATACCTATTTGTTTATTTACTTCCAAGCTACTCCACAATTCGACTGAATTTCCCTCTTAGTGAAATATGATTAATGACAAGCTAGAATTTATGAGAAAGAAGTAACTATAAACTTAAATTAGGACAGTAGTAGCTTATGTTTTTGTTTAACTTCCTTGCATGTAAGAAATTAAATGACGGCGTTATAGTAAAAAGGCACTTTATTGTAAGTACACATACATAGGAAATATAATATTTGAGTATTGAGAAAACGCGTTTTATGGAACCACGCATGGCATTCCAAAGGGACATTGACTCTCACACCATAAGTGCCAAAACAAAAAATAAATATCCTCTCGTCCTTAAGATTTCGGAAAAACTTCTTATTTATAGTGCCGGTAAGGGTGTGTGGCAGGGGATGGTAAAAGGGAAGGAAAAAAATGGTCTGTAAATGCGAGCTAACACCTGCAAGCGCTTTGGCCATGGATCGTGGGAGGGAAATGCGATCTATTTAATATATTCGTTCAACAAAATATTAGTCTAATTTAATCATCATTATCCAAAATCATAAAAGTAGTGTCCTTTTAATAATTTAATCTAGCGTTGTCTTCGATTCTCTGTTCATTACCATCCTAAATCACGTATGAATTGTTTGGTGTTCTTGGTCATTTCATTATAGTTTTTATCGAAACGGGTTGCTTACCGCAGTATTTTATTTGTTTCGTTAATCAGTTATTTTTAGTTGGTCCCATAGGCTCGCAGTATATTCTATATCAGGTCTAACTAAGGACCAATAGCATGCCTTTCTTACTTCTTTCTCGGCATGTTTTCCGACTAAGCGCTTAACTAATGGCCTCCTCAATCTGGCAACGTATGTATTACTTATGTGTTTACCCCAAGAAAGATCCGATGTAATGGTTGCACCCAAGGTACTTAGCATGGTCAACAGAGCTAATTAGAACGTCTCTGAGTGTGTAAGAGTAGGGTTGTTCACAAAACTTCATCATCTTTTAAAACGTTTATAATCATACATTTACTTCAATTACTTCGAAACAGCATTTGGAGAACCATTCATGAATACTATGCCAAGTTCAAGTCAAGTGTCTCGTCTGTTTGACCAGTTATTTCTCTATAAATGATGTAATTGTCGATGATTAGTCTAATGTTTATTTTTTTTAATTATGTCGTTAATGAAAATAAGGAATAGGTATTTCCCTTTAACGCTACCCTGATGCAAGCAATAAATTACTGTGCAAGGCCGGAACCAGAGCCGTCCAAGACCTACTACCGTTTGCGTGTGGCATGTAAAAATGTCCTGAATCAATATAAGTGTATCTTCAATTACTCCTCATTCTATTGATTGATGCATGAGTTTGGCGTTCGGGACCCTCCCAAAAGGATTTTTAAAAGCCTAACTATAGCGTTCACCTCTCTCTTCGTTTCTCCTGACTTTAAAATGCCGTGAAATAATTGGTCTGTTTTTAGGTTTGGTGTTTCTGATGTTCCTTTTTTTTAATTTTATGCTGATTGTTGGATATAGAATTCCTTAAAATTATATCCTCAAGGATACTGCAGAAGAGACTTGAGGGAGAAAGGTGGGCATTTATTACGGCCAATTTTATTTTCTCCTTTACAAATATGGCTAAAATTTGCTGTCTTCCAATTCTTTCGAACAATGTCTTCATATATGATTGGAAATATATATGTATAGAACGTTGCAACGAACTGGATGAGCGCTTTGATTACTCTAGCTGGTATTTCTTCTGACCCGGGATATTGTTTTATTTCAGAAGATTTTTTTACCCCATTACGCGATATTATTATGCCTGTCGCTTGTGTATTATGCATGAGTAGGTATAATTTGATTAATTCACGTCGATAATATAGGCACTGAGGGTTTTTCATAAAAAATAAATTCGCTTTGTGAGAGCTATCTAGGATTATATCACCCTTAGGTATTTCCTGCATAAGGGAAAATCCCAGCATTATCCGGCCCACGCTTCACCCTCTCTTGGCTAAAGCTAAAGATAAGTTGGTAAACTAATGCCTTCTTAGCCGACAGAGTGGATTCTTTGGGAGGGTGAGTGCCAGAGTGAATGGTGGAAGGGGGAAGGATGAAGTTCCTCGGATCTGTAAAAGTGAGCGGCAAACCGGGGATAGTGAGGCATTGAGTGCTTGTAGCTAATGGACTGGAATAGAAGAAAGACGGCATTGCATAGCAACGTGGGACATTTGATCGAGTAGAACTCAAAGAAGATCTTTTGCTTAAGCTGTTCACTAGATGAATTGCTAATGGAAGCGTGCGGTAAAAGTTGAGTGACTATTTAGTAATAATATCTCAGAAAAAGGATTTTGTTTTCAAGAATATCTCCAAGATGATGAGAGTAGTACCATTTTTGGCCACAGTTGCGAAAACGCAACATAGTTTAAAAAAACTATATTATATTTTTTTCTAGGAGCCAATGTTTGCACATTGCCCTATTTAGTGTGTTTAAAAAATAAATCATCAGAGGAAAAATGGCCATTTAAGTACTTATTAACTCGGCCTGTAATGGTTTAAGAGTATGAACGTGTTATACTTAGTACGAGTGATATCTAGTCAATGTGCAAATAGATCAAAACACTGAAAATATATTTCTTCGGGGATTGAATATTATATTTTCGTCATTATCATGGAAGCAATTATTTCATTGTACCTCTCGTCAGCGTAAGGAATGATTTACAACTTCATGAAGAATACAAATAAAAAAAACCTTTTGATGCGGAGGATTTGTGAATGAGGAGATTTTTATGTATTTTTACACCAGACAGCAAATCTTACGGTGATAGTAAGAGCACAAATTAGCATATATAACTGTATTGCTTTACTTCAATTTGTAATGAAGTGTTTGGTAAAGAGAACGACTAAATAAACCACCATTTACAGGCAAATATTTACAAGTGAACGCAGGCATAGGGTTCTGCACGTACGTACGAGCACGGACACGTGAGCACGCACACAAGAATGCACACACATGCATAAATAAAATTAATCTTTTCTTCACACACATACAATCAATTTCACGTAACTCTTGCTAAAGACTGCATGCATTATGAACGGTAACTTAATTATCATTGCCACTGTATTTACAAGCAATCAAAGAATATTTAACATGATTATTTCAGAGCTATTTTTTCCTTCCTCTCCATGCATAAAACTAGATGTTTGTTAGTAAATCTAAATACTTTTTATGTAATTTTTTTGTAGCTTTTGAAAAGAATGGGTTACTATCATTTGAGGAAAGGGTGTCATAAAAATGCTAGTTTCCCCTTTCATTGATTAACTGGTAAAACAGCATTCCTGCTATTTTATAAGATTCCATGTATTTATTTTTAAACTGGTTTAAAATTTTCTCTTTGGTTATCAGGAAACTTTGGATTCCTTGAACGGTTTTACCCGGGGAGTTGAGACATTCAAATACATAGAAAGGGGTTGGGATTATCTCTTAGGATTTTTCTCATAAATGTTAAACTTTTTAATTTCGAAGGCAAACAGAAAGCGTTGCCAAAGATTTATGTAAGGGTGCCCTAAATTCGCCACTAGCCGGGATTACACCTTGCGGTGGGTAAATGGATTGCAGGGGAACTCTATAAAGGTTCAAATATAGGGCCTCAATCCTTAAGAGGGTATAGTTGAGTTCGGAGAATGGTAAACAATCCCTCGGCAAATCACGTAAATCGTGTTGTTTACACTTTAGGCCTTACTGTTATGTTCGGATTTAATAATACTACTTCTAAAACTGAAAGCGTTTGGTAAAGCCAGAATGTATGGCTATAGTATGACACTATTAATATATTAGCTCTTCTCTAAAACCTGGTGGGGTAGTCCAGTAGCAAATTGGGGTCTACATTCAAGTTTAGTCTATTCAAAAATATTGTACGCTACACCCGTGTGGGCAGACGCTATGAAAATTAAGTCCATAAGACGGTCGCATGGCTCCATCAAGAGACTTAGTGCTGCAAAGAAATCGAGAGCGTATTAAACGGTTTTAATGTATGCTCTGCATGTTCTTTCAAGTACTCCACTTATTTACCTTTTGGCCTTCAAAAGAAAGGGATTGCTTGCGCGGATTAAGGAAATTGAGCAATCACTCAACGAAAAGCGAAGAGACAGAGTAAAAAAAACTGGGTTAAATATTGCGCGTGAGAAACGATTATTCAATACTGACAAGAGCGTTGGAACAAAGAGTAAACCCTTTAGGGTGCATGACGTATCTTCATATGCCGTGGTTGAACGAATGGGTGGATGTGCCCGCCGTGAAACTAATTACTTTCTTATTTACGCGGTAGCTTTCATAGCTACTTAAAGATATTTTACTTAATTGATGACGCGAAGTATAGTTTTTTTTAAAACGGAAATTATGACTCAGAACATACCTTCTTACAATATTCAAAGTAATTCATAGAGAGACAAACGTTACGCAAAACCATAGGGGTGGATGCTAACTAACCCTGTTGTTGATTTCGAGTTGAGATTTCGTTGGAGCTGTTTTGAAGACCAAATAAGTGTCAGGAATGGTAAAAGGAAAATAATATTTTGATTATTTTCCTTTCACTTCTACTATTTATATTAAAGTAACATAACTTGTGTTAAGTGACTCAGCTGATTCAAAGACACGTGCAAAGGGTTCCGAGTTAGTAAGGAATATAAGGGAGGTGGTTTTAGTGAGAAAGAATCTCAGACTACCATACGATGTTTACGGTACGGGCCATATGGTATCTTCTTCGACATTCCCACCTACCCTCCGAAAAAAAGGTATTCCAGTGGGTAGAGCGCTGTGCTACTAACCGGGATCGATTTCTGGTGATGCCTCTGTGCACCCTAGCTCCTCCCAGGCTGTGTGATTTTTTGAGTACCAGGTCTTCCAGGGAAGCCGCAGGTGGCACAGGGGAAGGAACTACATTCCTCTACCCTGATACGCAAATTTCAAGTGACATTGAGCTTAGTAGAGTGTGTGCACTACTCTCACCTTTCAAACCGACCTTTGGGTTAATTACTATGGTTTTTGGCTTCTCCCATGACATTGACTCATGTTTTACCTCACTTTCCGTTAAAATGAGATGACGAAAGTAAAATTATATCATAATTATCACAATGCAATAATTATTAGCATCCTAAATACATTTTAAATATAGATATTACAATCCAAGACCGCATATAAATGATGTTTTTCAAATAATGAATAATCCAACATTAATTATAGTTATACCTACATTGGAGAAATGCACTTAGGAAAAATTTAAATATATTTTATTTTGGATTGATAATCTATGTCTTTAGAAACATTTGTTTTCCATGCTTCTATGCAGAATGCATTAAATTTTTAGTTAAAAATGTGTTTGATGCAAATCAACAGCTGTATGCTGAAAATAATTAATAAGGCATTGTAAGTTAAACATGGGTAGAAAAATAATTCAAAATTTATTGTAATCCCGGGCGTGCAACTCCATTTATTGCATCTTTTTTGTTGATTTGCATTTAATGGTAATTACAATAGCCATTGCGGCTATTCAAGGAATCGATGACACTTTTTGGAAATTGCTTGTGAACTATTTTACATTCTTAATACATTACCAAAATAACATACATCTACGAGGACCAAGCGGAAAGTTTACTCATTTCGATATAAAATCTATGCAAATCACCTTTGCCCAACATTTTTTATTTTGTGATACACACATATTTTCTCAATTTTCAACAAAATCATCTCCGATTGTTTTATATTTTTCATTGCGTATCGACTATTTTCCGCTCCCTTCTGGATAGTTCTCTCTCTTCAGATTAAGCGAACCACGTTGAAATACAAAGTTTATCCTCATTGTCATCGGCAACGTGCTGACCTCCCAAACTTTTTTGAATCCTAAAAGCAAGTGCATGTGACTGGAAGGAAGTCAAATAACACCTTTTAGGTGTACTTCGCCACATGAGAACGATCGATTATGTGGTGAAATACCAAACCCGTACTAAGTAATCAAAACCGCTAGTTTGAGATGCTTCTTCGCAGCAACCGCAATGTTTCACAATATGCATCTGCATTGATAGTTGCATTACAGGGACCTTTATGGTCCAGCGGGAGAGGACTATTGAAAATAAATTGCAAAATTGGTGATAAGCCTTCACAAATATTGGAGCATCGTTAGTTATACTGTGGAAAAATGATTAAATATATGTTTTCTACTAAATAAAAAATCGCCAATAGATAATTTGCGACATTTTAATTTTGAAACGGGTAGAATCTTCTAGGTGGAGCTTATAATTCAATAAGTTTTAATTATCATATTGAGTTAAAACGAATCATTCCATCTCCAGTGTAATTTTCTATCCGAAACAGGTGACATAACCCTTAAAGTAAACGAGGATGGGAGCATTAACGCTGTTGTTACGGCTGGCAATTTATTTTTATTATGTTGGAAGTTTTTATCCTCACATACTGTTTCTTTATTCACGCTCCGTTAAACAAATTCCTCTGGACTAGCAATTGACTACGGATATCCCATTACGTGCATTGTTTCTAAAGATTTTTGCAGTTTTTTGAAATTGATATTTCCTAAAGAATAATTCTTATCTGAATTTTATTAGTAATTTTAAAATATTTCGGGTTACACTTACTCTTATAGCAATTATAATAACGCTTGCTGAAAAATTGAATACTTGACAGGTCTAATATTTTTGGGCACGTAGGCACTGCAAGGGGAGAGGAGATAGGGCAATTGGGAGGCATCCAAAGAAAACAGTGGAAATGGATGCAGGGCGGTCTGAGTGGGAATGGATTACTGAAAAGTGTGATAGAGGGTAGAATGTTGGGTAGGCGAGGTAAATAGAAGAAAAGATTAGGCATCTTGGATGAAATGAAGGGTGACAGTAATAATGCGAAAATAAAGAAAGTCTTTCTGTAGGGGTAAGTCTATCAAAAACCTACCTTAACCTGTAGATTGCCAATAATAATAAATCACGGAAAGGATATTATAAACTATATTTCGGTACAAGATATATTAATTTCATTTTTAATTGAAAGATGTCCTTATAGATCAGGTATTAAGATGACCAAATAAAATGTTAATTTCAGCTCCGATTTTCATTACCGAAGAAAACAGTCCCTAATTCTTCACAAATAATAGGAGAGTAATTCTAGATTTCATAATATCAATTTCATACTCTTCCGCTGAATAAAAATCAGCTACTGTCTTATGCATTTCTTAGATCACCATGCCATCCCATACTTACCGTAAAGTGCCTTGAGACACGTTTGTTCGATGACATATAGTCCAATATCATTCTTAATAACTTAGAAAATGTTAATTGGGTTCCAGAGAAAATATTGCTTTTTCTCTAATACCAAATTGAAGAGAATTAGTCATCTGCATATTATTACTTAAAGCTTTTTTCTCTAAGTTTTCCAATGTTTAAGTGCCACTAATTAGAGACAGTGCTTGAATCTGAAATTATACGTTGAAATATTAATCAAGGACGAAGATACATGGGTACATTTTCTGAAAGCGAGGAATATTAAATCCGCATACTCCTCTATTAGACATCAACAGTTCAACTCCGAGAAACGAGTGATGCGAGAACTAAGTCATGTGTTTAGGGTGCCATGCCGTAATCATTGGGACTGGGTGGTGGTACCCCGGTCATCGAATGGTTTAATGGAACTTACCTCGTTAGTATTCGAATGACGCCACACGAGGTGCATTTTGAAACGAAACTAACGAGAGATTTTGAGAGCCGAGTTCCCCTTCCGCGCATTCCCCCTTTAAGAGACACACCAATTCAGCGCTTGGGGTTACAGAACCTTGAGCGAGCCGGTCAATTGAGACGGAAGAATCTAAAGTGACAGACCCAGAGAGTGTCCGACACTACATCAGGAGTGCTCACGAAACTCTATTATTGAAACACAGGTCCCAACATCGTAAGGGAAGTGCAACACCCAAATGCGTTGGTGTTAAACAACAGTAAAAAAGAAGATTTTGGAAAATATATTTTTTACTTGAAGCCTTTTATTATATCGGGACTGGATTTCCTGTTGTATGAGTGACTCATACTCATGATGTTTTCAAGTGCGCGCGGAAGAAGGAATTCGCCAGTGTTTTTTTATTAATTCCCGTCGCCTGCACTCCACTTAACTTGGGGTTAGTAGTCCTGCCAATTCCGAGCTAGTCATACTAAATCCAGTGGTCGGCGGAGGTTGTCCCTCCCCCTTTTTCACCTCTGTGTATGCCGTTGTCCTCCCCCTTTTCCCTTCATCTTGCATGCTGCTATATTTGCCTCTCCAATCATCGGGTTGTTTCAGCTGTTGCCTACTTCCACTCCTGTGCCTTCACTTGCCTGCTGCCGCTATTTCTGCTTTCCGCCGAACACTCATCCTGAATACCCAGGTGGGTCCCAATCCTAGAATAGAGACTTTTCTTAATGAGCCCATTCTCACTCGGTAGTAAACGAGGTTACCACCCTGAAGGTGAAAGGTTCGATCGTCCTCGGAAAACTTATTCTTCCTGAGTTTTGGGGAATCAGCGGATGCATCACAATAAAATAACTTGCGTACCTAATGCCTTCTTTGTAAATAACGCGCCTGCCACGTTTTCTACATTTAAATGGGAATTTAATATTTGATAGAGCCCATATTATTTTATGAAAGGAAAACGAAGAATATCAAGTTTTTAAAACTGACATCGTCCTTCGTTAACCACTTATTAATATCTTGTCTTTCTCTGTAAGCTTGTGTTTCCGCTATGGGTTTTCACATATTTTATAAGGCTCTTTTTCGTGCCTTGAATAAAAAATCTCACATTGTGAGCCTGATAAACTCCTCGCTGAGATACGATAAATTGTTCACCAATCTTTTCAGAGGTTTCTTCGTCGCTGTCTTAGAATAACTTTCAGATTGCACATGTCTCATTCAAAACTGTGCATCGTCGTTAATATTAGAGGTGGCGCGTGGAGCGGGAAACAATTTGAACATTCACTTTAACTATGTAGAATTATGCGTGGATGAGGACATCGTTCCAAGGGCATCATAAGAACTAGGAACGGAAAGACTCCTTTTGAGAGCATACGACATTCATGGAACACTATTCGTCGCCTCTCTCTGAATTAAGATAGCAGCACTTATATATGAATACACTAAATGGGGAATTTTTCTCCGGTCCGAAACAAACCAATTGACTGTGTACCCATAAAAACAGCCCCATCTCTTACCAGAAAATTAATATTTGCATGTATTTTAACCATTAATTCATTCTTACATAGATGTGAATTAATGCGAGATTATTCAGAAAGACTGAACGCAGAAGTCGCAGAGTTTATTATCATTTACACTTTTACCGAAATGGCCACCGAACCCTCATGTCACCTTACTATTACCGTTAGTTACGTAAATCTTCCTTTTTCACAATGGTATTCTCAAGGACAAGGGCTACTCTCCCTGGCTTGAACTTGAACTATTGGAAAGGAACTTTCATTCATATGCGTCAGGACATGCTTATCAGCTTCAAATTCTCTCATCTAATATTATTTATCCTCCCCATGGACTAGAAACTTGAAGTGGTGGGAAGGCTTGCGTGTTCCAATGACCTCTAGAGCAATTCTGACGGGATCAGGAAAATAGCTTCTGGAGGGGTCACTCATGACAGTACGGTCATAAAGTAGGAGCCTGATAAAAGGTAGTGTCTATTTTGCAGGGTGGCGGCAGCAAGCGACTGATACAAAAGCAGCGGCCATTTATATCTTGGAACCTGGAAGGGACAAATTTGTCGCATTTTGAAGTTTAAACGTATATAATTTACGTGATTTTTCACGAGTGAAAACGAGGATTCGCGACTTAATATCACTTATTAATATTTTTTCATTGTATTAACTCCCTCTACTCCTCCCCAAATCAGTTATTTCAAAATAAATTAGAAATGTTAACGTAGAAATACGGAGGGACATAATGCCCTATTTAGCCCTTCTAGTAATCATAATCTATCCTGAGTGGTATTGCTTTGTAATTAGTATTTTCGACTGTTTATTACATTATCACTCTAGCTAGGTATCTAATATTACTCAATTATCTCTCACGTGTGCCGTAGCTCTTTACCTCCCATCAACTCTACGAAGTCAAAACTGGTTGCCAATTCTGTACACCAATCGGGATGAGTTCGCGGCCAAGATTTTCTTATGTGGAAACGTGTGGCATAAAATGGCATACAGGAATGCATTGACGGCATTAATAATATTAGGTGTTATGTACAAAGTGGAATTGATCCTGGACGGAAACTTCCCACGGTCTCATATTTCAAAGATTTCACTAAAAATACTGCAGAAATAACTCCGATCGTGTATCTGAATAAAGAATACTACTAGATGTGTTTTTTTTATTTTCCCGTCGGAGCATTCTATACTACATACCTTAAATGATAGCAGCGGATAGTCAGAAAGAACTCCCATTTCAGTCAGTGGTGCATCACGTTCGTCCATACGTATAGATATTTTTGATTGTTTGAACATAGCGCAATCACCTCGGTCAGGTTGGATCTCTGTAAGAAGTAGCCATGGCATACAGCCATAATTGGGGTACAGAGTTCGTCTAGTCGCCTATAACAGGTACATTTTGTGTAATGGGGTACAAATTGGTCTTGTCGCGGTCACGCTTGCAGGAAGACGTGTGATAGAGTTCCAGTTAACGTTGCGTCTTATTCAGAAAAAATCGGTGTCTGCAAAAATTGGTTGCTTAGGCAGGAGGTCATCTAGACAGCATACGGCGTTGCTTTAGGATTGAATTCTTTTGTTTCTCTACCCGGATATAATTATATTTTTCATAACATATCTTTGCTAAATGGGAAATTCAATGCTATTCACCTTTAACGCATCGTTTCGAATTACATTAGCCCTATGAGAAAAATCTTCGTTATTGAGATTTACCAGATCTTTATTATTCGATTGAGATAGGATAATGACTGATAACATCTTAACAAAAATAGTAAGGCTAAAATAACGATATCTCGAATTTAAAGGAGAAAATATTATTTTACAGTTTTCATCTGTACAAAATTCCAATTGCTCAAGCGATAGTAGAAGGGTGAACCGAATTTTGCAGCATACCGAAAATAGCAATTAGCCGTGTATCCTAAATTAGCGACCACCGAAATGAGTTGGATATAAAGTTATTGTGACGAGGTATACTTCAAATGCCTTTCAAAGTGATTGAAATGGCTTGGCCTGAGATTTCAGCACATTCATTCAATGTAACCTGAGAACTATGAGAGTGTTACTGAACAATGAAAATACCCGTATGATGACATGAATATCAATTTTGGTACACAACAGAGTGGGAAATTATTCGGGTGTCACAATACATATAACTTCAAGAATGATGTCCCAGAAAATCATCCCATCGTATCCTTGATGCTGATAATTAATAAGAAAGGCGCCATTGGTGTAAAAAGATTTTAAAAATACCCTGACCACTGGCTGGGTGTATGTTAGACTGAGTATGGACGGTAATTAGGCTTAAGAGGTGAAAACTGCAAACTAATATTAAAATAATGAGGGAAAAATTATTCTGATACGATCCACTTACTGATACCTCCTCTGCCAGCTACATATTCAGAGCTGAGAAATGGAATGGAAATTTGCTAATTCTTCTCGGTGGGAAGGCTCCGTCGAGAGGGCAACGCAAACTATTTGCATGAGTTTTTTTTTAACTTTTACAGTTGTGATTTTTTATGTGAACAAATTTACATCTAACTTACCTTCAATTTGGTCAGCTTGCCTAACCATTGTCACCCTCCACCCGTCATCTAGGTGAGGAAGTGGTAGAGGGGATGTATTTTCGAATTGGCCATCGCAAAGCATGTGGTGAAGAAATCCCAGCGTAATGGAATCGCTTAATGCGATTGTATCGTTCGCATGGCTTATTCGGTTACCGCTGGCTTTGAACAGGGTCTCAGATAATAAATAATCTTTGCCAATCTAGTCACAAACGGAAATTACGCAATATCCGTTTGCAGCACAGCGCTTTAGCCCAGAGCATGTGAAATATTTTCGGGCTTAACTACATTCTATATACGAGTTCCATCTACATCAGCCACACTTCAATTTGAACAAATAACTCTCCGTCAGTGTTTATTTTAAAACACCAAGGTAAAGTGGGTCTTGAGGGTCACTAATATTAACGTGTCTAATATTTTTAACCCAAACTTCCCTCAATATCAATTAGAGCATTCTTAATTTGACTAATAACGGACAATTTGTGGGCTACATCAGCATTTCGCCTAGATTCTTTCACGTCCTAAATGTAACTCCGACCCAGGTTGACTCGATCTTCGCGTTGGATATTTAATTTCCAGAGAAATATTTTACTCGAATGAAGTCGTCATTGACTATCGGTGAACCAATATTTTGAATGTAATGACCCCGTAAATCTTGATTGGCAAGAAAGGCCTTGTCCATGTTTCTCTATTCCATTTGATAACAAAATTTATCGGAAATTTTTTGAAATACACCCTTATGAATTTTTGGGAGTAGCCTAAAAGGCTTAGAAGACTGCGGCAGATTCATAAGCTAGAGATGCGTACGCATCAGGTGCTACAATTACACTAAGAGATTTGGATGATTTTCATGCAGAATTTTTAATATCATTTGCTATATATATATATATATATATATATATATATATATATATATATAT
>LYUA01000889.1:248859-266826 GCA_002093875.1 Calopteryx splendens | reverse complement strand
TATATATATATATATATATATATATATATATATACATATAGATAATATGTATTAATAAGTATATATATTTTCTAATAGAACTGACTAATTTGAGCTGTTTTTTGGGTATTTTCTAGTATACTGGAGTAGGATCCAAGTGTAGGGCGATTGGTGATGAATTACACAATTACAATTGTCAGTGGTGAAATTGGAAAATTGTTTTGGTGGGAAAACAAATTTCCAAAGGGTGGATTTAAAATGGTTTATTTCAATAGTAAAATTGTATGGGAAAGGGTGCGTTTATAAAATTTTAATATTCACTCAAGAAATAAATGTTGGAATTTTGTATGAGTCGGTCAAACAACCCAAAATTCAACGTACGCAGATATAAAGTGCGTCGAAAAAGAGTGAATTATAAGAGATATACATTTTTTTCCTAAATATTGGGAGGAAAGCAGTAAAACAGTTAGTATTAAAAGTTATACGTATTACGAAATGTTACGTAATGTTAACAAATATTTTAAGCTTCATGTTTTAGAGCAATAATAAATTGTACAAATATTTCAATCCTCGTATGTGTCTTTGTAACATTATATCACCAAATTAAATATGTTCCCTTGGACTCTTTTGCACTTCCCTTTCCAATAGTGCCACTCACAAACTCATTATATCACCGTCGAACAAAAAAAAATGAAAAAAAAGAAAATATCCTGAAACGAGCCAACCACCAACACCTGCGTATACGTACTTTCGTAAAGGAAAGTTTTAACCTTAGTATGGAACGTGGCCAGGGATGAAACCGACTTGCTAGATTGTTTTAAGACTCTTACCAATCTTATTAACTAATGAAAAAGTTAACTGGGGAAAAAATACTGGAAGAAATCTGGAAGACTTGATAGTCTCTTGCTAGTCCCTTGATGTCATACGGAGGCTCAGGAAACCTATAGGCCTATGCAACAACAAGCGAACGCCTACGTTTTGCAACCGCAAGGTGATGCCGTGCGTGAGTTTGGTACTCCATTCCCATGAAAATTACCCACTTAAGATCCTGCTCGTGCTTAGCTTCCTATTATAAATAATTAAAAAATATACCCCCACCCACTCTTTCCATCAAGAAGACACCTTTTTGCTATCTTCGTCCCTCCCACTATAACTCCCCGGGTCTCCCTTGTGTTTTGGAGGTATGAAAGGGCTTTCTTCTAACACATTTAGTGCATATTAACTTGAGAACGATATTCTCTCGTTGAAACCACGGACAGTGGTTATTAAATGTTTTGGAGAGTATACATGTACCTATGTAAATTTGTATCATGAACCTTCACGCCGTCCCCTTTCGGGCAAACAAAAGTCGATTAAGTCTTATTTCAGGATTTACCTTTCACTAATTTCTTCCAAGCAACCCGCTACTTGCATTTTTAAATTTATTTATTCGTGTTTCTTCGCTCCACAGACTGACAAAATTTCTATTAGTTACAATACTTATTGAATTAGTTTGTCATTACAATCCTTTCAAACATTAGCCGTTCTCTGTCATATCGATTTGGTAAAACTGACTCACATATATTCTCTTAACATAAAAAACCAGCGTGGCTCATTTATTTTATTCTGGTCATTTATGGATACACCATATGCACATTTATTCATAGACTATTCATTATTAGTCTATTTTCTCGCATAAACTTCTCAAACACCCCAAAACCACCATATGTATACTTATAAATCTCTACTCATCCTTTCATGCCATCCTGTTTTACGCCCATGCAATAATATAGGGAGCAGTAAACTTTTTTATAATGCTGTTTTTGCTGCCTCAGAAAATCTAAAACTTTGAGTTGGTGAAAGTTTCCGAATGTTAACAGAATTTTTAATGTCATTGCCACACCTTTAATTCAACATCCTTCCTATTGCGTTTCAAAAACTATTTACACCGATTCACATAGACTACATCACTGTTTCTACGTAATACGAGATCATTTTAAACATTCTCATATCTCGTGGAAAAATACATTATTTTCCTCATTAATACGACTATAAAGTACAGTGAGAATTTTTGTATTATACCTGTTACTTTTATGCAGGCTAAATTTGATAAAAGTACTGTCCATTCGTACCTAAAGCTATAGGTGAGAAAGTTTTAATAAAGTTATGTGTAAATATCTGAAAGTTAATTTGTCATCAAACTTTCCGAGTATGAATTATTTTCACCAAGTTACGCCTGAGACTGTATCTCAGCTATAGGTGAGCTTATTTAAAGTACATTAAAATATTATTTGCGAGCGGAATAGTTTTTGATGAGAGCAGTGAGGACTTAGCGGCTTAAATACCATCGAAATTAACTGAAAGACTCTAACCGACTTCGATAATGTAAGTTTTGTCAGTCGCTTTCAGAGCGTTTACTTGTACTTTGTGAAAAAAACAGTTAAATTCCTCAGAACTACCCTAACTTGGGATTTTCGTGACAGATAGTTATCAGGAGACGAATTAGTTAGTTTCATTTCACAAAAAAGTTGTATAAACCGTTGCTTAGCTTGTACAATTGAGCGTCGAAAAACCAAAGTATTCATTCCAAGAAACTGGACTTGAAGGTAAAATCGTTTAGTCAGAATATTTCCAAATTTTTACCCGAAACAATTCTGTTTATAATTCCTAACTATGCGAAAGACATGCACATCTAAATATTAAAGTTTAGAGGTCAACCATTTCAGCTTTCAACCGATTTCAATTGGCTTATTTATACTATTACCAATTAAGATAAGTTCCACTACGTATTCGTATATTTTTTGAGGAAATTCCGTCAGATACACGCAAACCAATGGTGCACAACTTGACATATCATCCTTCTCTGCGTCATTCCTTATACTGATAGTATTTTTATTTATCACCGTTAGTAAGAAAATAAATTTCGGAGGTTTCACTCGCCAAATTTGAAATATTCAACCTCAAATCTAGCATGATTATACATCTTTCAAATTGCAAATTTTTCATTTTGCAGCGATTTTAAACATCACTTTCCTCGTTTTATTCAATTTTGTAACGGTAAATTACAAATTTTGCTCGATCTTTTCATCGCCTCGGGACATATTTTGCTTTAGATGTCCAACTTCCTTTAATATCAGCTACTCTCTCTTCCCTCAAGGAACGAGGGAGAGCGAAAATGGGCCAGGTAATTGAAAGGGAAGAGGGATGGGAGTGTTGGAGTGGTAAGGTTGTGTGACGTCACACGGCTATAAAGCTCCGTGGGGAAATATGAGCAAAGTGTCGTTGCGTGGTGGCTTATTGGGCACGTGGTGTTGGTTTTAGAAGCTCCTGGTGGACCATGATGGACCGAGGGGTAGCCTAACTCGTCTGTTGGCCCACCCTGGTGGTACGTGGACGAGTGAAAAACTATTGAGAATTACCAATATGACCTGCACTTCTGCCTGCAGGGTTGAGCCATTAAGGTCACCACCGCAGTTTGAGCAACGCTATTCGGCTGTTAGAACAGTGAAGAATCCGAAGGTACCCCATTTAACCGACTTAAACCTCCGTCAGTGGCAGGTGCAATAATAATTGGATAGAGCGTTACTTGGTGTTTGTTTAGAGCGGGTTTATATTTGTTGAGGACTTTATTTAGCGAATTGATCATCAAAAGTGCATTTAACATCCATATCAATGGGACGCTGACCACTGCGGCAGTAAAATGTCGCTAAATGCTTTAAATATTTCAGGGGTTCTCTAGATTGTTCTTGTTCCACTAAGGTCAAATTAAATAGCTTATGTGATTCGGTTAAAGGTGTTGCTGTTAACAAATTTCTTCGGGTCAGAAGTTCCCTAGTGTACACAACAGACATATGATTCGAGAGAATCGAACTAGTACTTATAACCAGTAGTAATATCATTTAGTTATATTTGGAGACGATGAATCAAGTGCGTATCTCCTGAATCATTACGTTCTTCCCAATGTCTGAAATCAATTAAAAACATCAAGCCTAATTTTCTCAGTATTTTATTTCTGGAATTTTCTTTGAATTTATGAACCTTGGGAAGTCTACGGAAATCTATCACCTTTAGACCAACATTGAAAAATACTCTCTGAATTTTGGGATATTAAAAGGCATTGCTCTTTTTGTTCCCAATCTAGTGTCCTGAGAGCTGACAAGTGTGTCACTCAAGCACGCACCTCTCCAGTTTGGTTGTCTTCATCTGGGGCTGAATGGAAACGACGGTTCGCTGCTACAAAATATATTTTACTCGAACCCCCACGCCCTGATTCTTGAGTAGTGTATTTTCGTCATATTCATGTAAAACATGCATGGAAAATTTGTCAGTGTCATTTTGTGTTCTCATTTATTGGGAGATATTTAAGTTACCCAACTAAAAAATTGTTAAATCGTGTTACACAACAATGCTAGTGTGTAGTAGTAGTATCTTTTCAACTATGTACACACATAATTTTTCCATGTAAATAAGTATATAATGATGATAGATATCAATTATAATGACTTAAAAATCGTTTCCCACATCCCAAACTGTAGTATTCTAACTCTAATATTCTGGGACACTAACTATGACTACTGTTTCAATTATATAATTCTAACAATAGCACTAGCATTCATGTAGTCAATTTTTTCAACTGTACTAGTGGAAAGTTCATTAAGGACTTCCAAATTTCCAAAGAATTTCCAAAAGAACCAAGTCGCTACATTGAGAATGAAAGGTTGTATAAAATTAAAAAAGGAGTTGGACAAAGATACCAAGAGTTCTGTTACCAACGCTACTATTCAACAAATACGTGGGAGAGGCAATAGAATAAGTATAAGAAGCGTGTACCATTGGAATGAAGGAGAATTGTGATGAAATTAACATGCTCCGCTTCCCAGACGACAATGCAGTAATAGCAAAGATTTGAGAAAACATACAGGCATCACTAACGAAATGAATGAAATGCTTCAAGAATATAATATATAAATTAACAATGAAAAAAGAAAATTTAAGTTTGCGGAAGAGAAACGCCGACAGTAGGTGTTTGACTACCAAATGAAATGCTAGGACAAGCGGAATGATTCACCACCCTTGGAAGGCATTAAAGCAAGCGATGGAAGAAGAACGATGGAAATCAAGCGCAGAATATCTCAAGTCAAGAAGGCATTTACGTAGGAAGAGACAAAGGACGAGACAAGAAGATAAAGTTAAAAAAAAGGAAGAAATATCTCAAAGCATATGCAGCATGCCACTCTACGGATCAAAGACATAGACAAACAAGCGTCAAAACGTCATTTCAGGGTTTTGTTGAAGTATTCTAAACCTACTTTTTGAGACTATTAATGAGGATCAAATGGACGAAAATACTTAGGAATTATTAATTATACACAATTTAGAAAAGAAGAGCCAGGTGGTTTGGTCACAGCATGAGAGAAAACGAATTTTTTCATCAACATGCCCGAAGGGATGGGAAAGACACACGGGGACGATCATGGGAAAAATATTTGCACCAAATAATCAAGGATTTGAGAAGGAGCAACAGAGGGAATTGGCAAGGGAAAGAATGTAGTGCATGCTGCAATATAAAAATAAGAGAATTAAAAGACTATGATGAACGCCAAAGGTATTTATTTTCTTAAAAATACAACGAAGCCATTTTTACCTTTTTTTACGTACACTGTAGTATGTTTTTTTCATATATATTCATAGAATAGAAGTGTGTTAATCAGAGGAGAAAATTTTCGTCACCTCTATAAAGTGATCGGTTCGATACCCGGTTTCATTGGCCACCCAAAGATCGCTCATGTGACACATAAACTATATGGGGTACCTGATAATTCTAAGAAACAGCATGAGGCTGAGGCAAAGGAACTGGTCCTTCTTCAATGTTGTGTGAAAATTTAACACTGTACCGTCTAATATGAGGTGAGATCTACTTCTAGCTTTAAGACTATGCATATAGCGTTTGATTGCTGTTTTTTTTCTCCTTTGATTTTTTTGTATCCGCGATTTCCTGAAAAGTTTCTTATAGGAATTAATACATTTATTTATAGTATCGTAGAATATATACCATTTATCTTTTTGTCGTTTAAGTATTCTATAGACGTGTAACAGTGTCATCTGCATATATAAAATGGCCAGGCATGAATGAACAATTGGTTGTATTCGAAGTGCTATACACGTGTTTGAGTAAACAACCTGGAGGTGCTGGCATTTTTATCTAGGTTTCATTAGGAACGAGAGGACGAGATGTATCTTGACGGGAAGACACTTCTCCACGATTTTTTTATATTATTATTGAATAAATTACATCATATGTCACCTGAAACCAAACAAGAGCAATCTATATTCAGCTCTTCTTTGAGGACTACTGGTATTCCAATTTCACAAGATGTTCCCGATGCAAAAAATATTAATAGTCTATATTCATTTCAATTATATCCGGAAATTAATAATTGGATCACTGCTATCACGGTTGCCCTCTATCAAGGGAATCCCCCTTGGATCGATTTCGTAAAACGTCCCGGAAAATGAGAATTACGCCGGAGGAGGAATAGTAGCAGCTCAAATATGCATGGTCACGGGCCTTGCATTGGAGTGAATTTAGTAGGGATTATGCGTTTAAAGGCCTCGCTTATGCGGCGCACTAAGAACCGAGCCAACGTGGGTAAAGGGAAGCTTTGACGGAATGAGTACCTTTCAGCCTAAAAGGAGCACACCCAGAACCACCCATTTCTCCCGAACCCCACCCACATTTCTTTCATAGCAGATACACACCATTTTATTCATGGCACTCCGGATATTTCCACGTCATGGAAGCTACGTTTATCCTCGCGAGCCTCGTAAAAGTTTTTTTGGCGAAAAATAAACTATTAACGTCTTCCACATGCGCAGATCGATCGATGCCCGTCCGTCCCACACCGGCCGCCCACCCTCTCCCGTGGGACGAGTTTCAGTCGACAATATTGAGGGAGCTATTTATCATTTCTTGTCCCGAGACTTTGCAGGAGATGTCCGCTGGGAACGCATGCATTCAAACGTTTTCGTTTCTCTGTCTCTGAGTTGCCTGGAACGAATTTTGGGGAAAAATTAATTCTCAAGAGTGGATTTCTGTTTTCTTGTCACTTCTCAGGACTTTTTCACGCTCATGTACTTCAGGACTATCCAAAGGAGAGTCAATCATGAAATTCACTTGCTAAAGACGAAATTACCATTTTGCCAAGCACAACGAAAACGTTTTACGCGCAAAACATTCTAATCGTTAAATATTTGTAATGAAAACATGAAGGTTTGGGTAGCTTGTTACTGGATGAAAGGAGAAGAAGGGGAAGAAAAGATACAAACTGGCGATGAAACATGATATCCCCTCTTCCTCTCTACAAAGTAATAACTGAGCAAATGTACTTTTGTTTATACTCTTGTATTTTTCCCATCTAACTTTGAAGCAAGGGTCTCTAGTCCACGTATGCCAATGAGGCGGACGCTTGTATGTTAGTCTCCGAAATCAAATTTGCTCACTTCTCGTAAAACGCATTCCTGTTAGAGAGCGTGGATATGACCAAGAATTTAATTTGGCACTAGGCGAGATCAAACAATTTGGATCCTAGGTTCATAGATAAATCTCCAATGCAAATTACTACCGAAATCGGACCCGGACGTGGACGTGTGTTTTACCTAATCTTCGTAGTGGGATGCTAGCAATTCCACACATGGGCGGGAAAAAAATAAGTAAAATAATTTATTAATGATGCTAGGACGGTGAAAGTTGTTCGCAGCCCTCAAATTATAGAGTAAGTTTCAAAAAAATATTAATTCATTAACAGTTTTTCAAAAGTTATTTAAATGAAAGAACTCGTTTCACGCCTACTGAAGCAAGTAGTATCATTGTAGCTTTACCTTTTATAAGTTTATCCGACGGCTGTTGCAACATCCATTGAATCAGGTCTGAGGGTTTGAAATCCACAACCGTCGGGTTAAATGGCTATTTGTCACCTATTATCCAATGAGATAATATGTTAGCACTTCCATCCATTCATTAATTCAATCACTTAGGCTCCCTCCAGGTTTCAGGCAGTTACATAAATATTTTCCTGGGTGACATGACACTAAATCGGCCCGAAATTGGGCATTAGTAGTAGGTGATAAAGTAAATAATAGTAAATTAGGCATTAGTTTTTTTTTATTAAAGCATTATATCTATCCTTAACACCTACGACTGTAGCAAAAACCTGGATTCGGATATGTGACCAACTTGCTCCCACCACACATCATGGCGAATAGAGCCGGTGCTTCAATCAAAAGTGTTTCAAGAGGAAATAACAAAAATTTACAAACGATTAACTCACCTCGCGTACGAGGAGTGGCTATTCTGAAAAAAACCCCGCCTCTCAGCGCTGCAAGTAAATGTACAAGAACCTATGATTTGATTTTACGCAGCCTTCAAATCAAAATAAATTCTTTCTAACAATTGTGACGCCTATTTTTCGCACTCCACGATGTTGACATAATTTAGAGCATTTTGAGTGCTCGTTCGTTGAATTATGGCTTTGACAAACGGGCCAAGAGCGCGACACTTACTAGTGACCCGGTAGAAAGAGATCATTAAATCACGTGAGTTGAAGTCAAAGGCGGAGGTTGACATTACTGGAGTGCCCAAGTTCTAAAGGCCGCAGGGCTCACTTCTCTTTTTCACGACGGAGTGGATTACTCGAGTGCAGTGCGAAATGAGTGGGTATGGTGAGAGGGTAGGGGGAGAGGTTAGGGGGAGAGGGTAGGGGATAGCCACTCGAGGACAATAGTATTGTGGAAGAGATTTCCAGTAAAGGACAAGCACACTTTTGGATGAACAATAAAGGTGCGGAAAGTAAGGCCTAACATCATTACGGATGCATTGAGAAGGTCAGGGAATTAAGAGATTCAAAACGAGATTTTTTTAATTCGGCGAACAACAGCACATTTATTTTCTAGGTTAATCCGTCTAAAAAAATGTATATTAATGGAATAGTAGCAAAACTCATCTTTCATCTATATTTTGTGAGATCAAGTTGACATTATTTAGCGATCATTTTTTGGTAGCATTTAAAGATACTTGATTGGATTGGATACTGGAAATTCTCTTATCCATACAGAATTTTCTCCGCCCAAACATTTAATTTTCATCTCCTTCCTCAGCGTGCGGGCCGCAGGTTATAGCCATATGTGAAAATGTGTCAAGGAAACATTGACACACCTATGCAGCAATAATAGGTTTTCTCCCTGGTCATTCAATGTCACGCGTAGAGAAATCTCTCTTCGTTGTCTTGTACTGGAGTTTGGCTATTCCTGGAAGACTGGCATACCAATCTGTCAAACCAGGTGGCTGCGTTAACCCTGCGGCCGAATCGCGTGAACGTGATCGATAGCGAAATCGATGTCCTTGGTGGCCTAGGTGGTCCCGAGCGCTGCATCATTATCACTTGTTAGCCTAAAGGAATTTCTTATCCAGTTAAATGGGGATATCGAGTATTTCTTAAGTGTTTCTAAACGTTGTATGTTCCATTGCATGAGGATTTTCCTTCAAGTTCACCCACTTAACAGAGCATTATTTTCCTGCGCAAGACACTAAAAAAATGCTAATTTCAATTTGTTTAACTCTCCAAGTGTTACTATTAGTTTAGAGGTCTTTTTTAATATTATTTCACTATAACCTTGCGAAACCCTTCGATAGTCCCTTTGATTCGTAACTAATGGGCACTAACCCCGGAAGTAGCTCATTGAGCACCCGTTTTCTAAATAAAAACTGCGAAATCAATCGTAAGTTGAATCGTTGTTGGCTTTTTTTATTTAGATGAGCACATATTTACTCATTTTTCGACATAAAAACCCCCTAAGTTCAAATATTTTCAAAATATATTAGTAATTTTATTCCCTCTCGATACTTTCCTCCCACTGGACCGTAAAACGCTCCTTTTCGCATTCCACTTGGGTTGGATAGAGAAAGAGAACACCAGCTAGTGGATATCATTATTAAGGTAGAGTACTCTTCAAGTAAGAAATGAATATTTGTAAGCTACGGATTACGTTTCAATATCAAAAGCAAGATGGGAAACAAAGCGTTAGTTTGTAATTTTTATCAAGAGAAAACGACCTATCATTTCCAGCTGCGTTTACTAGTGGCTGACTAACGTACTATGAGCCAAGGACCCCATCATATCTTCCTCATAACGTCTGTGATGGTCGTTTTACGGTATATAAGTTGAGTATCACCATTTCGAAGTGGACGGGTTCATAGGACATTCCTTCACCTACCGCAATTCCATATTCATGATGGCAGGCGCGGGACTCCGCGGGGCAATCGAAAGGTGGATTTCATTGAGGCTTTGTGAAAAGTCCCAATTTTTTTCTTTATAGGTATAGGCGCGTCCAGGGGGTAGAGCGCTGAGCTACTAACCGG
Organism: Calopteryx splendens; assembly: GCA_002093875.1. Taxonomy (NCBI): domain Eukaryota; kingdom Metazoa; phylum Arthropoda; class Insecta; order Odonata; family Calopterygidae; genus Calopteryx; species Calopteryx splendens. The sequence goes on along the minus strand of LYUA01000889.1, from coordinate 256,454 downwards.
AGGGTTCAGGTTCGATTCCGGGTGACGCATCTAAGCACCTTTACTCCACTCAAGCTGTGAACCATTTTTCGGGTATCAAATCATCCTGGGAAACCTCAAGGGGAACAGGGAAAGGAACTGCCACCCCTAGCCTGTTGTGTGAATTGCACACGCAGTTGGGTTTAGTACCAACCAAAGTGACATACGGGTGTTTACTGTTTTTTTTACATTGGAAGATAAGACCACGACGGGACGTTGGGTGAGCCTGACTTCCGAACAGATAGATGCAAAGAATCCTTTTCCAAGCATAAGATTCATGAGTATGAAAGTAGGGAATCTACACGGCAGTTTGAGCATTAAGAATGTGATATGATGCGAAATGCCCAAAACAACAACTATTAATAACATAAATGGCCGATGATCTGACACCCTATGCCACATGACCTCGTTGCGACATTCTGGGTACTATCATAGAGTAAAGACCCTAGGGTCTTTACTCTATGGTACTATGTAGATGTAAATGTAGTAGTACAAATCAAATGTGGATTTACTTTTTCATAAGCTGGAGTAGCTTCCCTCCTTCCGAATGAATTAAATTATGCATCCTCATCATCACTATTGTAATGTAATTAAATCATTTTTTTCAAAGGAGCCTCATATTTTTCCCCAATTTCTTCTTTAAAGGCATGCTAAACCTCTATCTTTTCCTGCTCTTCTACCCTTGTGAACTTTAGGGAACTGTCGCAACAGTAAATTCCTTTCCACTTAGGACATTTAAAATCGTGACTCAAAGCCCTCAAGCAACGCCCTTGCCAATGACATACAATATAATTTGTGCATTAATAATCTTACATTATAATTTTCAATGCGAATTAAGTGGAACAAAAACGAATAACTAGAGTAATTGAACTTGCAAAAATGTCTCCGTGAGTCTTGGGCCATACCATTTGGCACATGCAAGTACCTTATATTAGATGGCGTATTCTCTAATAACTCGATCAAGGGTTGCAGCCACGGCATCAAAACATATCGCCTCACAATCTTTTCTATTGTCAACATAGCAGATCATTTGCCCAATGATTTTTCGTACATCCGGTGGACAGCAATTTCCAAAAGTGATTTTTAGAAGTGGCTCCAGCAATCAGCTATGATGTTAGTAGCAGAGGCAAAAGCCTATTCTTCCACAAGTCTTTTTAATGGATTCATAGCTCTCTCTTTGGCTTGAGGTTAGGGTCCTCCTAAATATCAAACTGCGGCACGAAGCTTATAAAACTAATGAAGGATCCGACTCATCCTACTCAATTATATAAAATGGCTAGCCAAAATTTATAATGAAATGTTATACTAGTGTGTACACTACTCTCTGGATTACTCACGAGCCGACCTTCATAGAATCGTAACTGTCGACTTTCCATTTTTCTATTTTCTCGAAATATACTCTTCATTTCGTGAATTTTGCTGTGTGAACTCTCTAAAAGCAAACTGCGATAGTTTTGTTTAACGCTATGAGTAATATTTTTTGCTTGATCCCTTTGCACTTTGTAGTGAATTGATTGGGATTTATCAAAAAATGGGTAATGCTAAGGAAATCCCTCTATCTGAAGATGGAGTAAATGAGTTTAATTGCAGATATTGCTAATGAAGCCATTTACTCTGAAGTGAACAGTCAATTTTATGCAAATAATCTCGGGACCGAAATTTAATAAAAATTTGGATGGACCCAAAAAGTTATTTTTAGTGTAAATGTATTCAATTGCGTTCATCTGTTTATTCGTAAAAATAATTTTCCATAAATTCGCCTCCCACTCGGTTGATGATAATATGTGATCAGTAAATCGGTCTGCTACGTAAATGGTTTCAAATCTGTCCAAACGGTGACTCCGGAGTAGATGAAAATGCAGTAGAATACTGTTTTTTTCCTCCTCCTGATTCGGAAATAAAATAATGTGCTATCTGAGTCCATTGTATGAGCCATTCACAGACTCTTAAGACGTTTTTCCACTTTTTACTTCACTCTTCTTCCCCCATGTAAGACAACAAAAGACTTCGGAACCTCCCCCGTATCAAGATTAGGTAACTTGCTTGATGGAAGTGCGCATATGGATAAACCCTCCGATAAATGCTTGTTTAGCGGGTGGGGGGGGGGACAGCGGCGGCATAAAGGGAGACAACGACACAGTATTACAACCGAAATGGTGTGTTGTGAGGAGTCTGACATCTTGTATGAAAAACAGCACTGGATTTGAAAATGCGGAATTTCGAGGATTGGTGCATCCCATAGGAAAGTATTAATCTGCAGCAGAAATACAATTGTTCATGATAAAAAATATGAACCTATGTTACATAATACCTAGGCAATCGATATCGTTGAAAATTAATATTTACTTAGCAAGTATGAAGGGAAATTGTCATTTTGTGATTTTAACTTTTTGATGACTTCATTTACGTTCTTATTATTACACAGTTTGGTTATATGTATCAAAGATAAAAAAAATGCCAGGATATGTTGGAATAAATCATTTACAATGAAATTTAAACAAATTCTTATTCACGTTTTTAACTTACACACAATGCGTCTGGTTTCACTAGTAAAGCAGATGAGAAACTTTTAGAACATTATCTATAATATAAATGCACGGACAGAGTTGGGAACTTAATATCTCACAAGGTACAACCATATTTCAATGAGTCCCTTAGTGTGACTTTGACATCACTGACGACGTCTCGGAGATTCAATAAACAGCAGTTTATTATAAACAAAGGCAAAAATTCTGAGTGCGATAAACCTGATGTTAGTTCCTGGTGTTACATCTACAGTTCTTTGTTCCCGGCTGTACTCATTTTAGTTCTTTTTTCGCAAGCTCTTAATCAAAATGCTATCTATACTTAAGGAAATAGACACCTTGAGAAAATATTTTATAGAGAATTACGTAATCCAGAAGCTAAATAGGTTTTTTTAAGATAATAAAATTTGTAAGGTACAATTTTATGTTTAATATAAATTTTGAATTTCATACTTTAAATTGATATTAAAGCATAGTAATTTTAAGTTTCTTTTTTAACACTCATTTTCTTTTTCTTATGCATGAGTAGCATTTACATTATTCATATGAGAAATATATTGTAGGGACAGGATTAGAATTAATGAAGTATTATATTGCATTGATGCTACATATTGAAATATATCTTGCTGCGTTAACACTGAAGTTTATCAGTGAATATCTTTTGGTTTATGAGTATTTTTAAACTATTATTGTTGTTCAAATACTACTTTGATAAACTTATATTCCACGGCATCAGGATTGTTGGAAGATGGAATAAACTCTGTTAAATACGTTTTCTTTCTGTAATCTAGTGTGGAAGTTGTATTTCATCGTTCTGTCAGAAGTATTAAATATATTATATAATATCTTAGAAAACAAGATCAAGCAGTATGTTTTAAAATTCCTGATGGCCATTGACCAAGAAGGAAATATAGATGTAAATTACTACATCCTTTTCTTCTTCCCAATCCACAGTTAATATAAGAGCAATCATATCATTGTATTTATATATAATATTATATGTTAATATTTACATAAATGTCTGAAACCCAATAAGTGAATTCAAGTTTGGAAGTATATTGTATTTACGCTGAAAGGAAACTCGCAAAGTACACCAAAATTTTCTCGATGAAAGCACACGTGTTCCATGGGCGCTCATTGAAATTGTCAAGAGCGTATTGGAATGACTTAATTTCGAGATGCTCAAAATAGGCCTGTTTTAATTGGCTGCGCGTGTCAAGAGTCCTTTACACCACAGAAGTCGTTCTACAGTTCGCCCTATTCGAGCGCTTTATATAATTTTGCATGGAAGCAATAACGAACGACCAGGGATGCATCAACTTGAATGTGAATAGGTGTACCTAGGCACGTGTACTCGGGGCTATTTACTCCATTTGCTCTCTCTCTCTCTCTATAGAACAGAATATATCGAGCACACTCCAAACCAACCGTTCCGTTTTTCTGTTTAGTAAAAGGTTTTAAATACTGCTCCGTCAGGCGTACTTGTCCGGTTACATAAAGCGAATGCGGACTGAAATTATATAAGGAAATTTAAATAGTTGCAATAGCAAAAAACTTACTGGGTATCTCCGTAGTTCAAGCGACCAAGTATTTAAATTATTGTGTGAAGTCATTAGAGATGTTTACGCATGTGGTTTCAATATGTCGCATAAATTCGTTCGAAAATGGCGAATCCAACGATGAAAAAAGTGGAAAGAGGAGGTCTTCAAAAGCGTTTACTGCATTGCATTGGATTACTAGAAATATGGGCTTTACGTAGCGCATTTATTCGAGAAAATGTTTTTGCATATGCTTCAGGAAAATTGCATGCGCTATAGAAACTTGAGAGGATGAATTCATTTGGAGCTTGGCATCATTGAAGATAGAAGCCAACACTGATGCGCATTCTCGACTACGTAAAAATTGATTCCATTGAAAAAAATATTATTAACTCTAAAAGATGCATGTTTTGAATGAGAGGAAAAACTCTAGCTCAATATGATTAATTGTTTTTTAGCGCTTGGAATCACGCTTTTCTCCATAGTGACTCCTGCCATTAAAACTTAATGCTTTCTTTTGGTTAAAATTACATTACGCAGCAATGCAATTTTTTGCCATTCTTCTTCCCTAATTTTCTGACATAGAATATTACATGTGCGAGAAGGTAAAATCCAAGCTAAATAAATGTTATCGTTATTTCCATCCATTAGCATTGTACTAAGTATTTCATTAAGTGTAAAGCATTGAATTTAATTAAGAATAAAGGTTTCCTTAAGAGACAACCTTGATTTCCACATACCTATTCATTTCGTATTCAGTCACGACAAATCTACCTAAACCTTCTTTTGTTCTTGAAGAAGATACTCTTTAAAAGTGCATTATTATAAGTGTAAGCGTCATTCGAGAGGAAAAATTATTTTCTTTGTGAAAAGAATTAAGCGAAAACCTGCCTATATTCTAATAGTAGATAAGCGGTATAAAACGTGTAACAAAAATTTCCATCAAAGGTTTTAGAGCTTTAAGTCCTTTAAGAAAGCCAATCAAGCGCATTTATTGAGTTACATAAATTCTCCCATTCATGGTCTGATCAACGAGGCTGAGTGGGTACTTTTTTACCAATATAAGTCGAAAAATTCGGAAAAATACGGCAGTAATGCATGGCTCATTTGCACTGAGCTTTGACCTTCAAATAGGATGAGTCGAACGGATTTACAATCACAGTTTTCAAATTTTTGTTTGAATGCCTAATCGTCACTTTTGGTACAATGAGTAGACATCTTTTTCAATTTAGGAAAAACTTTTCCGGTGAATTTTAATGCCTCGTAATCGAGTCTACCCTAGCTTTGTATTCAAACGATAGGACGGTGATTCACGTACCGTGTGCTATTTTTTTTCTACTTCCGATTTATTAGCTAAGAGTACTTCGGCTTCATTCAGGTCGTAAAAACGGAATAAATTTAATTGCCTGGATCGTCTATTGAACGTACGCATTGATGGGATCGTGATTCGCATTGGAATGACTATGAACCACCTCAAAGGATCGATCACGTAGCTATGGGGAGCATTCGTTTCCTACTCTCCTTACCTTTATGAAAAAATGACTGACAGTCATCTCTTCAGTGTATTTAGTGAGTTGTTTTCATCACATAGCTACTCGTATTTGTAAAATATAATTAACTCAAAAACTCACGTTTTTCTCAGCAGGAAGTTTAAATATTTTCTGTGTCGAAATGCCCTATGACTATGTAATTTCAATGCAATTGAATAGTGACAAAATTAAATACTCAGAAATCTTGAAAAGCAAAGTCGCAATAGGATTTTATACATTCAATCGAAAATTTATCCTTCGTTAAAAGCCTAAAGTCATAATTCTAATTTACTTAATAAAATCAGTCGTCGAAAGGCGAGGGCTCTATTGGGCTCTAAGGGGCTCTTAAAAGAATCTTTTTATTTGGCCTCAGAGAGTTCACTACGTTGTTCTCGAGCCTTAGCTCAAGAACTTCGATTTACTCACACATTACATTGAAAAAATGACCCAATTCTTGCATTTTAGGAAAGATATTTTATTTTGATAGCCAAGGTTCTAACGGCAATCTATTTCAGTCATCCAACAACTCTTAGATGTAGATTTTATTTTTCAAGCCGGCAATTTTTTTTCTTTTTAAATTTACATAGTATTTTATGTAACATTGAAGGGAATAGGTCACATTTAAAGGCCCATATCATGAATAAATATTTCTGGAGCCTTCCATTTTTCGTAGTAAATAAAATTAAAAATAAATGCTCAGGAAATATTTTGGCCTCTCGTGGCTGCAACAAAATTAATAAACCTTTCATTTTCAGATGTTATTTCTTGATTGGGGTTTTTAGAAGTCCAGAAATATTGACAAGTCATTAATGCTGAATACCCATGAACATGGATGACTATTCAAGAAATCATTAAGGAATGACGTTCAGAAAAGTAAATTGGAAGTAACCTTTCCTTTCGTATAAAAGTTGAAAAACAAGATAAGCAAAAACGAAGATCGATGATTATTTTTGGTAAGAGACAATTATTGACATTACTAGAAGATTTTTCATAGTTTAACCGTATGTGTAGCACATAACATCTAACGTAACTCTCCATGACTTCTCTGATCTAACGTAACTCTACATCACTTCTCTGATCAAGAAATCCCACTAGCTATCATACCGCACTACAAAATAGTATGGGAATGCAGTGCATGACAACCACAGTAATCAACCTGATGGTTAATTTCTTAGAGGGTAAAGCTCATTCAATACTAAGTCCAATGGCGTGTAATATTCACACATCAGGGTAGGGGGTCCGATCCTATACCTGTATCACCTATGTTTTCCCAAGATGACCTGGTACTCGAAATATGGTTCACAGCCGAAGTAAAGCTGAGGGTACACAGAGACATCACCCAGAATCGAACCCGGGCCCTCCGGTCAGTAGCTAAGCGCTCTACCGACTGGACTACCGCGTCCCATATATGCCAGTAATAAATAAAATGGACACGATTTTTCTATCAAAGGGAAACCAAATATAGGCCAGGTATAGTCAGAATATAGTTCATAGAAGAGTGAATCAAGGTTTCACTCCTCAAATGGAAATTTGGCTTACAAGTGGTTGGTAGAATGAGTTTAAGTTCTATGTTTTTATACCAATTTCATTTTGTCGCAAATATTTTCAAATCTCATGGGCTTAGAAATATAATTAGTAATCCGAGTATTTTGTGTTGGTTACATACTCGAAAGAAGATTTTATATTAAAAGTCTTGAATTAAACTGAAAACTCTAGAATTCCTTTGCCAAATATGTTATGTTAATCTGCTTTTTTATATTTCCAGTTTTTAATTTAATGTTTTTGACTTCTGTAGACTTAAGAAAACGTGAATTTGTTGTTTTATCCAATTTGTGGAACAGAGCTTATTGCACAATGAAAATATGAATATAAAATATCATAATGTATATATATTTTATAATATTTTATATTCATTAGCCATAGCCATAATATATGAATGATTCTTCTCTCGGCCTCGAAGACGGGCATAGCTCCCGAAAATTAGC
>LYUA01000889.1:237682-247932 GCA_002093875.1 Calopteryx splendens | reverse complement strand
ATATATATATGTATATATATATATACATATATACATATATACATATATATTATATATACTATAATAAATATAATAATAATCATAAATTCATAAATATGGATTGTGAAGAAGATCTTAGTATTTTAACAATCTTGATTAGACAGCGACAAGACGCTTTTCATTACAGTGTAGCATTTTCATAAACTATATATATAAACGCGTTCAGCAGCCGTTCGATAGAGTTTTGTAAATTGTGAAGCTCGTGTACACTCTCGATACTAATTAGCTCCTCTGATTCACGATTGACACAGTAATATATAATTTAAGCATTTAAACTAAAAGTTTCTTCCATAAACTCAAAGACCTGAGTTTGTGAATGCATGAGTATGCTTCTATTTTTCAAACGCACACAAATGAATTAGTGTTTTTCAAATGCGTAATAGGGTCGTTAGAAATTGTACATTTTTAGTATTAAAAACAGAATTGCTTTTACTTGAACGGCTGGTTTTATGTCTCAGCATTCATTCTATCCGTTTTTCAGAATACGCCGTTGGTGTCAGAGACAAGTCACTGATATCACTCTTTAAACTCAAGCACATCTTGAATTTTAAACTTGAAATGGAATTCAAGTTGACGACAAAAATCATATCTTGCGATTAAAGAAGGTACACGAAGTAGATTCAGGTTTATTTTTAAGCTGGTGCTTGGAAATCATTTTTATTGCAGAATATAGCAACAGATATCGAATGATATTTTCAATCCCAAGTGAATTGAAAATTCTCGGATCAGTAAGGTAAGGGACCTCAGGGGCATTATTTGAGTTTACGGCCTAGAGCGATAAGATTTTTCCTCCTGATCTCTTCCTGCCGGTACCTTCCCCTTGGATAAGATTATTCCATCCTAACGTTCTCACTTCAATCGTGTTGATGATTTTGTGGTAAAATTTGCGTCACATCATTCAGTTTGATAAATTCGAGTTCAATATCTGCCACTCTCAATGCATTGATTTTTTTAAAGAGTCCTGAGCAATGGAAAATAGCGTACGACAAACATTTCTGGATTGTAAGGTTTGTGTTTTTCAGTTGTGGCTGATGGATTTCCGGGACTCCATCGCGTAAGAATTTTATGATGGCGACGATTCACATGCTATTATGCTGGCGACTGAATTTTCTGGATGGAAAAAAATTTTAATTCCGGTAGTGTTTACTCAAAAAACCTATTTTTAGTTTAGTGGGTAAAGGATTTAAAAGATAAGAACTTAGGAAGTGGGCTAGATACAAGTCCATTTACAAGCTTTATGATTAGTGAATGCTTGATTATTTTTAAGCCCTGCCTTTATACGTATCGCTGGTCGTTATTTGTGTTTACCCTAATTGCAGAAGCGAGAATGAGTCAAGTTCCATTGAGATTACGTAATTAAATTCCACCAAGCATAGCCAACTGGTCGCATGAAATATTCAGCACTTCCTGCATATAATGAAATTATTTATTTGAATTTAAAATACATAAAACCTTGAAGAAATTATGTTATGATTTTTGGGATAATTAAGCAGCTCCGGGGGAATCTTTTCGTAAAATCTTGTCTTTGGTTAAACAGTTATGGTAAAGAATGCAATTCACATTGCATGAGTAATAAGGGTGGCTAAGGGTTCATGACATATGTTACTGGGATGCCTTGGAGACGGTGATGAAACCCTTCGTGCCACTGTGCCGTGCAAAGAGGGTGAGAAAAAGGTACGATACCAGAATGTTGAGTCTTGAGAAGAAAAACGTAGAATGCATGGAAAGAAGAACAGTGGTAATGTATTTTCCATTGTTTGGAAGAATTTCATTGAACATATATTTTTTCTTCTTAAATAATGTATATTCTTTAAACAATTATGAACTTATAATAATGGAATATATTTGTAGGAAATCCTTGCTCGTTTTTTGATAGGAATCATGCGATTAATACTAGGTAGTTATTAGTTTATTATCCTGGAAGCAGGCCGCAATTTATACCATGTAAGTTCGAAACGTTCTTACATGTTTCTCCCGTTTTGGAAAAGTTCCATTACTTATCAAATCGTGTTTAGATTGCTGTACGATTAAGGAAAGTATTGCTTGTTGGTGAACGGATATACTACTTAGGTATTATATGCGCGTGATAAGTTTTTCAAGTTCCTCAATTTTCAAACCTCCTCAAGATTTCTGTCAGAACTCCTCGATCTCTAAATACGAACCACTTGGAAAAAAGAAAAAACCTGTTAGCTCAACGAAGTGCCAAACATTTATAATTATTTTCAAGAGAAGACCAAGCATCATTATCACCATCCTCCCAGTTGCGATGAAGCCTCATCGTATTGCGTATTCTAAGGCTAAACGCCGCCATGTTGCAGGGGCAGGAACCTGTGTGGAATACACCTCATTATTCTCTTTTTGAAATCCACCCGTCCCGCTCCCCCGTCCCGAAGACCCTATACCCCTTCTTGGCCCCACCCATTCCATCCGAAAACTTTAACTTGTCATCCAAGTCGTCCTTTCACTCGATCACTTCGTATTTGCCCTCCCAAGGCTCCCTCCGGGTCGGGCAAGATTTCTTCCTTCCTACCATTTCCATTCGCCTCCGCCTCCCAACTCTCTGGCTCCTTTTCCGTCTTTCGATCATCTGCTCCGCTCCCTCCACTCGGTCTCCCCTCACCCCGATCCCACCCCTGTGGACCGTTTCCCGAGGGACTCTTCCTTTTCGCCGCTCCGTAACCTCCCACTAGTCGGCTTCTCCCACACCACCCTTCCCACAGCCCCCACTCTCGCGTGCACTCTCCCTCTTGATCCCTGATATTTCAAATCCACCAGTCCCTGCTCCGATCTCCAAAACCATTCCAAATATCCGTATCCCTGTTAAATTGACATCGAAATTTCTCACTCATGATTTCATCACGAGCGTATCCCCACCCTTCTAAATCCCTCCCCTCCCTCTCTCTCTCCTCCAATATTTCTCTCTTCCATTCTATCTTTCTCCCTCTCCTTCCAACCCACTCCTTCTCTCTCACTCCTACTCTCTAAATCTCTCACTTCCACTCGCACTCCATGCTACCCCTGCGATTTTCAGATCCCCGGGCCTGAAGGGAAGAAGTTTAGGCGTATCTTTTTCTCTCACGAAAATGCCGTCCGTTGGAAACGGGTGAAAAATCTTTGGGAGATTATGTTGGGCCGAGGAAGCTTTCCCTTAAATGTCTGTTTTAGGGTCAGGTTAATGCGATTTCCATACTGAATTTTCTAATATTTGATTTCCATTCAAGTCCTTTTTAGTATTCACCCCAGATGGGGACGCTTCCTTTCGGATTTTTTTATAAAAATTTCTCATCTGGGTCAAAGTAGGTTCTGGGTCAACGAATATGTGCATCAACACGAGTGTATTTAAACTTTTATTTCAATTTTTTATTGAGAAACGCCATTGAATCCACGCACGCATAGACTGTTTCATATGTTTATTTAAATTCCCTTGCTTTGGTTTTTGGGAGTTTTAAGTTTGTCATTTGACTAAAAGCTCGCGGATTGCAATATAATAAATAGGAATTGACGAATTTGAGACTCTATTTTATATATTTGTTAATTTACATATTAAGCAAAATTCGAAACTGCTTTGAAAAATGAAACGCCGACTTCTTCATTGAAATACAGTTAATAGAGCATTTGTTCAACAGAGCGTCAATAGAATTAGAATGATTTGACAGATGTGGACATGGATATCCCTCCCAAACGTTCTTTCACTAAGGGAACATTTACTGTTTGATGCCATTTCCATGTTTTGAAGATATTTAATGACTTTTTAATGGTGGAAGTCTCATGGTTAATCTTTCGCACATTATTACCTTTCCATCCCTGAACCTATGCTGGCCTATATATTTTTATAGATCTAGTAAGTTTTCTTTTAAGCAAACAGGTATCTCTTCGTCCAAAACATTAACGTTTACTCAACATCCTTGCCTATTAAATACTGGAACCCACGAGCTTTGGGTTTGTAGACGGGTGCCTTAGAACACCAAAACACGCGAGAAATGTAGTTACATATCAATTTGATTGTGAAATTTGTACGTAAATTCAAACGTAGTCAATCTCTTAGACTATATTATTTGTAGAATATGTTTCTGTATTTCTTTTTTCAATAAATAATTTTCATACTGTAACCGGAAATATCTATCAGTTTCGTTAAAATATGATAATATTAAAAAATAAATCCCTCCTAATTTTTTCTGATAAAAATATAGTCATCAAATATTAGAGTTAACTAGTGCTCCATTTTAAGCAATATTACCTATGGAACATATTAAATTCTTATAAAAAAATTGGTGCATCCTGATCAAGAGGAAAAATAAATATTGAGTCCAGATTCTAATGTTAAGATGAAGAGACTATACACACGCTTTAGCGAAATTGGCTAGACAGCCTTGAGTTTTAGGGTTACTTGAATAAAAACGGGAATAGGCTGTTGCTTGGCGATAAAGCTCTTTGGGAAAATAAAAAGCGTAGATCATGAAACGACGAAAAACTCTGGTATCTGAACTTAACTTCGCTCCCTCCCCGGAAGTTCTACCCAAAAACTCAGGCTCCGATAAAAACCTTTCCGTGCATAGCTAATGGTCACTATGCTTTAAAGTTAATTATAACCCACCTCTCTGACCAAGCCCATTGCTATTCACTCAAATTAAGGTATATGAAGGAATAAGTAAAAATTCCATTTGGCGAACTGCATGTTGGGTGGTTATAACGTACAGCATTACCACGTAAATATTTGATCTTTGAGTTATCCTAGCTTCAGTATGGACTCCTGAGGTACAAAAGATATAAAAAGTAGTGGTAGATATTAATTTTGTGGGTTCGTCTATAGCGAATGTTGTTTTGCATTTCACATTAGAAATATTTCCATTCCAATTTCACGCCACGGGTGTTTATATAGATGTTCGCACTTTTCTAGTTTAATTACGTCTCACTTGCATCCATGGATTTCCGCTGTTCCTACCCAGTACATTTCCTGTCAGTCAGGAATCTGAAAGGCGTAATGCTAGGGTGACGGTCAAAGCAAACCCACTCATTTCATGGCATACAGGAGGAGAGGTAGAGAGGTAAGAGGTAGGAAGCTCCATTTTCCTCTTCGCCATCTTTCACCCCCCAAACCTCATTCTCTGACGAAAAGAGGGGAGACTTCTCACTCCCCCGAGAGCCTCAACCTTCCCCCTACCCGGAAAGGGACGACGTGGGTCCGCATCTTTGAGTTCACCTCCTTTTAGCCTCGCGACACTCAACCCCCACACCGACCTCGGCCCCTTCCAACCTCCCCGGGACACCTTGACACCCTTACCTTTTCGACCTCGGCTCCATCAGGGACCACTTTCCCTTGTACCCCTAGAGACCAACCCGGGATCTCTCCCCCGAGGGGGCTCCACTTCTACTTTCTCAGCTCCTCAAATTCGATGACCTCATCTGCGTAACCTTCAATTTATTCACACATTACTAACGCCTCTCCCTTTTCGCCCTCCACCCTTCTCGCCTCAAACATACATGCAATTAGATTCTATTTCAAGCAGTGTGTCTCGGAGATAACAAATCAGATCCACCCTCTGCCCCCTCACCACATTTCATACCCCTTCGCACCAACCTTTATCGTCGTGACAAATTTTCAGTCACCCGTCTTCTTCACTCCCCTTAGGTCTTAGCCCCATGAACATCACCACACTTTTTCTCTCGTGATCCACCGCTCTTAAGCGCACAGAGCTTAGATTTCTCTTTGCCACGGCATAAGCTCTCCTTCCCGTCACTCTCAAAATATTTCCCTCACCTTGCTCCTCCTTTCCTTCCTTCTCTTTTGCTTCTATTTCCCTCCTGTTCCCCGCCCTTCCTCACCGCCACGCTTCCCTTTCCGCACCCATCCCCTCCTCCGCTTTCTATCCTTTCAAGTGTTCTCTGCAAACCGGCCACCTCCTCTCCCTAACCTTCCACTTTCCTTGCCTCCTCCCTCCAGAAGTCTGAAAAGTTTCCCGCGGCCTATCTGGTTGTTTATACATGGAAGATTTATCCTGTCACTTTCGATGAATATAACTACTCCATCGTGATTTTGGCTCCTGTTCTCCTCTAACAATTCTTTCCCTCTTGCATTAAGCCCCCTTTTGGTGTAACTCTCGTGTGTCTTACGCTTTTCATCAAAGTTTGAAGGTGCTTCAAGCAAGGCGATTTGTCGATATAATTCATATCCCTTCATCAGAAGTTCATCAAGCATGCCACACTGGAAAGTTTAATCTTAGGTATGCTTCCCACGACATGAGCTGCGTAAGAATGGCTCTTAAATAAATAGAATTAAAGAATTTTTTTTCACAAGTCCATGATATTATTTGTTATTTTTAAAGAATTGCATAGTCAAAATCATAAATAAAATATTTTTTAAGTTGCATCTGAGAAGTTATGATCTACAATGTTCAGCTTTCTAGTCACATTTTGAGAATACCGGAATACCAACCACCGATGAGGAGGTAACAGGCTGGTGGTGGTCCGTGTTTGATTTTTTCTTAATAAACTATAAGTCTATAAAATAATATTGCTACTCACAAAATGGACACATATTATGGTTTAAATTAATAAAAAATAATTATGTTGGTGGTATTTTGGTTAAATATTATGCTATAAATTTCTTCGATTTTAGAAAAAGTACGAGAAACGAAAAAATATGAATTATTTACTACTGACACCTAATTTATGGAGAATATATGTATTGGAACAAGGTCACAAATATTTCAAAATCATGAATGATACTAAGAGTAAATTTTAACGGCTGATCGGCTGTTGCATATACATATGCGAAAATTTAATGCATTCAAAGCTCTAAAATATTCGGAGTTTAAGGGAACCCCTGGGTAGCATAACTTCCTAAGCAGTCGGCCGGAAATTGAGGTATCAGGGATCAAGTCTCGGTTCCGGTGATTGATTCTTGCGTTTTAAATTTTCGCATGTAAAAGTCACGATTTAGAAATTATAAAGTAATAAGACTTGATTGACGACGATATGAAATTGATCGACGTCGCATAGGATATTCAGACTTTTTAATCATCATCACTCCAGTAACCATTCTATCTTTTATTTTATCTAAGACAAGTATTTCTTTTAAATTTAAATTGATGTTAGATTCTTAGATATTTGAGTAATATGAGAGGAGCAATTGATGATAAGTCATAAGCCGAACATGATAATTTCTTTAATAATTTTGGCACAGCTCGTTTCACAGCTTTGAAAGATTGCGATTAGATTACCTTTCGTGCAAGTAAATATTCTCTAATACATTACGAATAGGATACCGAAATGAATTCATAAGTTTATAATTACGGCGTAGTTCTTTCAGTAGTTTCAGTGAAATATTAAATACATTTCCCAATCAAGACTTTTATTTCGATTATTGGACTATGTTTCCATTATTAAATATTTCACTTACATACGTTACAATTTTTGCGATGCATTTACTTACTACAGGAACTCCTGTCGAGGAGTTTGAGGAACGCTGACACAGGAATCTAAATGGCAACCCATAGATCTTCTTTCGAGAATCGGAACTCAATCATGGTATATTTTTACTCGTTTCAACTTCATTCACTATTATCACACTTGGCGATTTTTTTCAGAACAGAAATATATAATACAACATGTAGAGCAAACTGCACATGTGGGCATTGCTTGGAGAACGAGGAAAAATCGTAAGAACAATACCTCGCAATCAAAGCGGGTGCACGATGTGGTCGGAAATAAAAAAATAGCTGGACAACATTCAAATTTTCACTTTTTATTAGGAAATAAGGATTTTAAGTATTATATAATTAAGAAATCTTGAATACAGAAAGAAAAAAATTGAGCTCTACGTTAGATCATAAGAATCCATTAATGTTGTTAAATTGTTAAAAAGATGATGGGGTTCTTCTTTTTCCCCAATAATTTAGTAAATTTGATTTTAAAATATTTCATGAAGGTATGCATTTAAAGAAGTGAATTGGGGATGAACGTTTCTGTACATACAAGTATTTCTTAAACATTTAATTCGTTACTTTTTTAGATACTCCCATAATGTAGGCAAGATTTTCGCTGTCACGAAAGACCTCACCCAAGAAATGTATCAGAATGAATATTAAAGTCTATGTTAAATTCAGAAAAAAACATCTATACTCCCCTATAACGGATAAGATGATGATACCAATGAGTAGCATCCCTCCTGCACAGAATGTAGTCGGGAAAAATTCTTTTGTTGTCCATGCTATAGGAATACCATTGCCACCCCTGAGGTTTTTTAACAGATTTTTGCTCGAAGTCGATGTGTATGGAAATTCACAACTCAAATCATTCCCATAATACGAGAAATGCTTTACGAAGATCATTCCCAATGCAAAAAACATAACACCCTTCTACTTCAATGGAAATATTTTTATCGGAAAGAATTTTCGCCGCTGCAGGCTGGTAAGTCACGTTGTGTGAGAGTTTAGCCGGGAATATTTGCTGGTAACCTCTCGGAGAACTCGGGTTTTGAACTATTCATCCATTTACTGATCCATTTTTCACACGCTACAGTTCCATCCTACCTATAGGCCCTTCTTTATGTAGGAAACGGAGAGATATTAAATCAATCGCATCTCAAACTAAAATAATCTCACTCAAAACTATTTCACCAAAGACAATCATCTCTGAATCAGTCAGAATTCGTCGGAACGGAACAAGACAGAAGTCGGACAATCAGTCTGAGTTATATCTCTCCCCTGTGATAGAATTTCTTGAACTACCGGGTGTCTGTAGAAATAGTAAAAGTGGTTGTACTGGTGATTTTTCAGCATTCAGCTAATCTCACTAAAATCCAGACACATGCGAGTCAGTCCATGCCGCAACATAGAGTCCCTTCGACAGATACGTGTACGGGCCATTGTTCCTGGGGTATTGTCGAAAATACCTACTCCTATTGGTTCAAAATATTATTTCTGCTCCATGATGCTGGAAGTATATGTTTGGTTTTTATTATGGAAAGATCGGTGTCTTTTTAGTTCAGAGAACAGAACATTAGGCTAAAGACAAGGGGTAGCGAGTTTGATTTTCAGTAACTTTGGACATTGCCACATTGACCTAAACTGTGTTATTTTTCGGCTATTATATTTTTCTGGGAACCCACGCGTGGCACAAGGAAAGGAGCCGGTCCCTATGATCGTCATGTATCAATATCACACGCCGCTGGGCTTAGTACATGGTTCAACCTTTACTTATAATCACTGCACACGTCTACCAAACCACCTCTCGGGTTGATTGCCGTGCCTTCCACGGTTAATTTTGAAATTTTTTCATAGCGAATTCAGATTTAAAGCGATCGTGCAATGATAAAATGTATTTCTCTCATGATTTTCCTCTTTTAATGAAGATTTCTCGGGATCTCCACCGGGTTATGAATTCCATTTTTTCCGATGTTTCTTTTGTTCTCATTTGTTTATTTTTTTAAATTTAGGAATTAATAGGACGCTACTTAAACGATTTCCTCTTAGTGTGAAATAATTTTCCACCTAGCTTATTAGAGAACATTTCCCTTAAAGATACCTATCAGCGACTGCTGGTTTTTATATGATACTGGTTCCATCTCATGTCAACCAACATCACCCCTTGTCAATTCACAGTATTTATCGCAAGGATGGGTAGAGCTGTCGATTTATGAATTTTGGGAGGGTGCGTTTTTACCCAGAAATAATGAAATGCCGTTTATATTCGTGTATAGTTCGACGTAGTCAAACCAAAATTTTGGGTACAAAATTGGGGGTCGAACTCTACACAAGTATGTACATGAATAGGTATCTCGAACTGTACACAAGTATGTACATGTTGCGCTAAGTGCCAGAGTTCCGGTAGTTTTTTGGAAGGGAAATGTGGAGAACATAGGTCAATGACAACCTTTTCGTAGGCTGCTCCTGATTTGAGAGGTATTAAGATCAATAATTGATTAAAAATGGAAAAACCTAAGGAAAGGCGGACTATTCTTTTGGGGGAGATGAAATGGATCACATTAAGAAGGACGAGGTGGGCCCAATTGAAGCCTTTTGTATTATTTATTAATTTTTGAAGTACACTGCAATTTATAAAGCACACTTAAAAATATGATGAATATTTAATTACTTTTAACCCTATATAATGAGTGCTTTTATTGAAACTCCGTTTCTGAAAAATGACCCTCAATTATGTCGACATCCCACCAGTAAATCCGGCCTCGGTGGCGGCGGGGTAACATCCTC